>UPTC01002056.1:0-10863 GCA_900537255.1 Acanthocheilonema viteae | reverse complement strand
GATTTCATTTATTTTTAGCATAATAATGCTAAAAAAAGGTGCTATTAATGATTCATTTTATATGTACTTCTTTTTATGCATCAAATCCTTTGTAACACTTCAAAATTCCATGTAGGCTTTGTTTTTTTATCTCTCTCTCTCTCACCTTTTCTTTCTCAAATTATTTCCATAACATTCTTTGTCACGAAATGCCTTCAATCATTTATTCGTTTTCATTGATTATTTATTGCAATTTTTACGTAATGAACAAATTTATAAAAAAAAAAATGTGTTATAGAAAAATGAATAAATCTAATATGACAACAATGACCAGTAATATTTTGGCGACTTTTAAACTTTATAATTTCCTCGCTCCCTTTTCATGATTTTATTTCTTTTTCTCTAATATAATATTTAGTAATATACGAGATACGTTGCCAATTTCACTTAGGTATTGTGGTAAGTTTAATCTTAGAATTCATATAAACTGAACACTTACATTTTTATATTCGTTTGCATTCATTTCAAACTTCAACCTGACACGTTACTCTTCACTTTATCTTATTAATTACTCTGTCAGTACTGTGACGAAAAAAGAAAAAGAAAGAAGAAGAAAACATCTGCTTCATCCATTTCGAATGATGACACCTGCTTCATTCATTTCGAATGATTTGTCATTTAAATATTTTATGGGCTAATTTTTTTTCTTTCAGCGTTATTATTAATATCAAAGTGATAATTGAATGCTTTACTCATATGGTAATTACATTTTCGGTGGCTATTGCTATTTTTGTTCATTTTTCTTCGTTTTAAGTAAATTTATAATTATATTATAATTCTATGCGAAACTGTCCCTCACAAATTCCACAGAACCAATTTCGTAATATTATAATAATGCATCAGGCTTAAATAATTGTTCCAGTCACATTAAGTGAATCTCTATCCATTTGGAGGAACATGGATTGAAAAGTTAGATTACTAGGAAATCTTCTTTCCTAAAGGATAAGTGCAAATGAGTTGTATCTGTCAAATGGCATATCACAAATTCATTATTCTATTTCATTATTTCCTCGTTAAATACTTTTTTTGAAATTTTCAAACCGCTTTTGCATAATTTATTGTCCAGTTAAAATTAAGAATAAAATTTATATTTCATATATTTCATGTATTATATATTAGCTCATTATATCAACTATATTATCCTCAAAAAAAAGCGAAAAATTAAATTTTCTGAAAAAGCTAAGTGCAATAAGAAGCATAAAAAGAATAAGAATGAATGAAGACTGCAATCTCGTATACTTTGATTTTGAACTTTAGCAACTAATTTATAATGTTGCTCACAAGAGCTATTTCAACTGCTTCAATAGTCAAAAGAGTGGAACTCAATATAAGTCCAAGAAAGGTTATTCTGTTTTCTCTAAAATATGCTCACAAATGATGAGCGAAAAAGCCATAAGTGATGTCATAAGTATAGCAGTAGTTTTACCAATTAAAAATTCAGCATTTATAACTGTCCTAGATTATCTATTTATGCCTAAACGCTATAACATTATACTATAATCATACTGTTAACAGTTAACTTTTTAAGTTTTTTTATTTCACATTTTGCACTAAATATTTTGCGCACGTGGATGCTTTATTAAATTCTACTTTTAATTAAGTACCTATTCTTTATTATACTTTCCACTCATTAGTTATTTTAAATGAAATGAACAAATCCTTATAAAAGAAAAATTTAGAAAGCTTCCGCTTCTTTACACATTATCAACTCTCCAGTTGATAGCTTGAAGAGCAAATAATTTGCACAAAGAATAATTCTATTTTCAATTTCATCACCATCTTTCCTGCTTTTCATCGTTTACATTGTCATCCTTAGAACTTCTTAAATTTAAACCAATTTGATTTATATAGACTTCACATTTCAAGCATACAGCATTAATAATATATTTTCAAGAAGCACTTCTTCATTTTTGTTAAAAATATATCATTAATATTTTTTTTTAATTTGTGTTATATCTTAATCCATTACAACTCTATTAACTTCCAGTATTTATATCTTTAATTGATTTTAATATATTTAACAAAAAATGTCAGATGTACGGAAGTGTGCTATTTTACAAATTAGCATTTTTTTTTATTCATAAATGACGTAGTATTATGTGAAGTGAAGTGAATCGAACTAATGCCAAATTTAGAGAATGAATTAGAAAAGACGAAATATTGTTTGGATATGGTTCGATTAAACCGTTTTATTCTTAATGTTTACCAAATGAGGCAATTATAATATAATTAAAGGAAATTGAATTAAGGAACTGAAAACTGACATATGAGTGGAAGTGTTGTAGGCAGGGAGCGAAATATCTGCTTGAAGCTGGTCGATCAGTACGTCCAGACAATTGCAACAGAAGCAAATTCAACGTAAATTATTACCTGAATTTTAAATTTCAATGTTATAACAAATCAATACCCTTCATTTATATGTTGAAAATTGTTAAGCATAAGATCTTATAGCTTGTTAATTAAGGTGTATTGTCATCATATATACTAAGTGGTAGGAAATTAAAATACATGAAATTTTCGAACATGTAAGATGTTTCACCTCATAAATTATTTATCTGAAGCGCTTGTCACTTACTGCAAATTAATGTCGGCAACATACAGTTAATTGAAGTGCTGAAATCCGGATGTCAAGCTCAACTGGAATTCATGAAATTTTAATGAAATTTATGAAATAATTAATCAATTCATGAAACACTGATTGCAGAGAAAGGAAAGCAGAAAAAAGATGAGTGAGACGGTATTTTACAAATAATTTCTTTGGTAAATTAAATTTTAGATACTGCATGGCAAATTTTGATCGATCATTATGCTGGCAAAAAACGGCATCCGGTGAAGTTGCACAGAGGAAGTGTCCATTTTCGTACTGTCCAAATGTTGTGGGTTGTGAAGAAATTGAGAGTCAGTTTGATTGGATGATTATTTATTAGTAAAATAGCTCTTCTGTAAATATAATTTCTGCTATTCACCTAATTCTGAAATTTTTACGAAACATGAAAAAATTGGCTTATATTCATTTCATTTTAAAATTATGGATGATATCAATGATAATCTGCTATGATAATGACGATTATTGCACAGTGTAATTTATGGCATAGCATTTCATGGCAAATGCAATAATCTGAAATTCATGAGAAATTTGTGTATTTTTGAAATCTTTACTAGGAATAGAAAATGATATCGCACATTTTGATTAATGTCATATTCCAAATACATTTAGACAGTCTCATTGCAAATATTTTCGTTATTAAATCACTAATGATGCATGGTTAAAATAAAAACTTTGTAGATAACTATACCGCACAACGTATCTGTAACGAGAATGGTAGTTGGGCAGAACCGATTTATACACAATGTATTGATGTCCTAAAGTATCATCCACATTGTATTGTTGGATTCTGTAGGACGGTAATTAATTGTTAACTTCTAAAAAACTTCTGATGTCTACACTAAAACAATGCAAAAGGCAAAATTGTGAAAAATGGGGGGTTTTTTTTTTTTTGTTTTACAAAGAGTAATTTTGAAATCAATAAAAATTTTTGCAAATTATTAAAAAAAGCTTTACTGCAAAATTTAACTAGAAATTAGAAAGTTTTTGCAAGCGGTAGAGTTCAAATTTTCAATAATTTTTACTCTAAGTTTATTTTAATATTTTTAGTGTCCAGATTTACTCCGTGAAATGGTTATTAACGTATCATTAACGTTAAGTATCGTTTCTGTGGCATTGCTGGTAACGGCCCTAATATTGTTTGGTATATTAGACTCAATCCAATGTCAACGCCTTTCAATTCATAAAAACCTTGCAAGCTCTTTTGTACTTCGGTTTACTGTACTGGCTTTATGGACAATTGCGCAGACGACAAATTTTTTTCAGGATTGTTCTTATTATAACTCAATGCCTCTATATGAATATGTTAGTTGTGTTCCATATTTTATCTTTTTTTTTTTCATTAATTCATAACCTTAGTAGAGAATGGTTTTAAAAATATTATAAGGCATTTAAAAAATACTTTTATGCAAAAATGACAATTTTAAAAAAGAACTTTCTGCTCATAGTTAGGTGAATTGTAGCTTTTAAATTTCGAGTCATCGTTTTATTATTTTATTGCAATAATTGATTTTCAGGAATGGATTTGCAAGCTTTTGCTTTGGCTTGTCATTTACTTTCAGGTTCATATTTATACTAAATGATTTTTACCATAAGTTGAAAGATAATTGCAATGAAATTCGATATTTATTCTTCTCAATCTTTCTGTTCTTTATACGGAAAGATGGAGTAATTATTAGTTAAGAAAAATTGAAGAGGGGTGAAAGTGTCCTGAAATCAATATGAATAAATGGAATATGTTATTTCTCGTTTCAAGAATATGAGGAAGTAAATAAGGACAAAAAAGAAATAAGAAATAGCTACTTTATCTTATGTACTTTTATTTTAATTTAACCCTGTTTTTCAATTTAGCCTCTCTCATTAAATTTAAATGATTTTGAAAAATATCAATATAATAGCCAGTTTTATTTCAGTATTTTTAAATGAGAAAACTTATAGGTTGCATCAGTTATGTGGATGCTTATTGAAGGTGGATATTTGTACAGTCGTTTCACCGTGTTTGCAATGAGAAACATTAATTGTCCCAATTATGCTTTCCTCTTTTGTGGTTGGGGTAAGTCAATAATTGACTGAGGTTGAAATTTGAAATTTAATAGCCAAGTATCGAGAAGATTTTTTTCTCAAAGGAGTATATTTTTAGCATATAGTTGTACTGCATGTATAAAAAAGCTTCACTGTATGTTCCAATAAGAACTGATTGTTATTGATGATATTAACAATGGATAGCAATTGATAACATCAAGCTTAATCCAATAATACTGATTTATTTCTATTTCTCCTAACTAATGCCAACATATTGTATTACTATAATGATGATAAAGTAAATTAGTTATTTTTCGTGCTCTACAGTTCAAGCTTAATAAAGTGAATAAAAGAAAGGAGTATAAAAAAATTACAGGTGTGCCATTTGCTGTTGTTGTTGGTTGGACGATTATTCATCAGAGACGTTCAAGTCAGAATCAAAATTCATTTTGTTGGTTACCATATGCACAAGCCGCTCATCTATGGATATTGTCTGCAACAATGGGTTTAGCGTTAATTGTTCGTTCTCATTTCAATATTTACGAATAAATTATTTTGAATGTCTTATGCTAAAGTGATTAATTATCATTTAAATATTTCATATTCGCTTTGGTTCAGTTTTTTTCTAACCTTTATTTGCTACTTTTCAGTTGAATTTATTATTCCTGTTGGGTATTATTCTCATATTGGTTCAAAAGTTGCGCGCTGAAAATACTGCTGAATCGAAAAAAATATGGTTATTCTTATTATGTCTTGTGAAATCTAATTGGGATTGTATTCGAGATTTTACGAATTTTACTATTCGAGATATTGAATAGCATTTATTGTTGGAAATGAACTGTTAACTTGTGATTATTTTTTGAACTAAAGAATTTTTAATATCAATTAATTATCCATCATGCTCGTTATCAATTGTTTTATCATAAGAGTAATGCGACCTATCACCTCGCTTAATTGATTTATTTAATCGAGAATCAAATTCCGCATATTTTTTCAATGTAACAAATTAAGCACAATTCCAGGAAACTTATTCAGCTTAGTTATCAGTTTTTTTTTTTTTTAATATTCATTTAAGGAGAACGGTAAAGTCGACACTTTTACTGGTGCCACTTCTAGGTGTTTCCAATATACCTTTATTCTACGAGCCATCGCAGCCCAGCAGTGTCTATATGCTTGGCTCTGCTATTCTACAGCACTCTCAGGTTGTTTATCAAATAGCTTTTTAAATTAATAATATTACCGAAAATAGTTGTTCTGCTCGAATATTCACTCAAAATCATAATTAGAATTAGATTAAACCTAAGAATTAGTATGGCCAAATCTTGCATATTACTATGTTTGAATTCGCAACAAATATTTCATATTTTTGAATTAACAAAAATTTACAATTTTAAGGGCATATTTATTGCTGTATTGTACTGCTTTTTGAATGGTGAAGTGCAAAATGCGGTGAAACGGCAATTATTAAAGCTAAAAATGCATATTTTAAGGTATCCATCTACAAACGAGTCAGCAATTTTCACTTTTTTAGTAATCGAACGTGATTTGTGAACCGTATAGTTTAAGCTAAGTAACTGTTTGTAATTGCTACAAAAGATTCTATTTTCAGCGAACAACCGCGTTTTGAAATAGAACGAAGCTATATTCCGGATGAGATAAATGAATTGGATAGTAAATTGGGTATGCCAATGGGAGAGCTGAATAATACGGGTGACTCGAAATGATCTTACAATCCTCATTAAAAGGGTGTGTTCAGAAAATTGATCAAGTGATTTAATTATGACATAAAACTGTTATTTTATCGTTGTTGTTGTTGTTATTGTAAACAGTACAAACGATATGTATTGAAGATAAGTACTCAGGTGAATGCAATAATTAAACGATAAAATGTTTAATGATTCGAAATTTTGAATGGGAAATGTTTAAAATTTAAAATCTTAAATTATTTATCAGAAATTTTTGATATAATATTTGCCCGGTCAAATTTAGCCTAACATTTTGGCTCTAATTTCAAAATAATCCTCTAATTGCAATTAGTAAAACAAACTGGCTAATCGCTTTTAGCAAATTTTGTCACACACCGCTTTCAAAAAAAAGTCAGTCTGGAGCGGTGATATTCGAGCTCAACAAGATTTTCAAATCTAAACGATGAAAGAAAGCTTTGCTAAGAATATTTATAAAATTACACATGTGTTGCATGAAACCATATCTCATTTGTTTTATTACTAGATAATTTCAATGAAATAAATGTAATATTACTGAAATATTGTTAGCAACAAATTATTATTTTCTTGGAACAGTTACTGTTTAAAAAATAAGTTAGGATTACGATATCCTAATTCATCATCTTTCTTGAAGTAAAACATAAATCTTAAAGGTAGGTATTTTAAAAAAAGAAATTGAGGCATTGGAATTGCAATGCCTATACTACATTAATGAATGTGTCAACATTTGAGATAGAATAATATAACAAACAAACAAAAATTAGTAGCGGCAACAGTACTACATAAAACTGTAATATATTTTAGTACTTATTTACTTAATGTATCGACAATAACTATCATGCAGAAGAAGTTATGTGTAAATTCAAAATGGATAATAACAATGTCTTCGTAAGTGGAGATGAATTTCGTGACATCCGAACGGATCTCTTCGCTTTTTTTTAAATTAATTATTTCCAGTTCTTCAGATTAAAAACATGATTATCTCTACCATCATAATAATTTGTTGTTTCATCGATTGTATTTGTCTGTACAGCAATTGCATCCATCCACTTTACTATCAAATTCTTCTTGTTACTTTAGAAAAATCAGATGTTTTGATTGCAAATCGAACAGGTTTACTGGCCTATTCTAGTACTTAAAAGCCTATCTCTAAAACTGTTATTCCAATCCTATATAGTGTCTTTTAACGAGAACATAATGGAATAAGTCGAGATGATGTCTGTTTAGAGGGATTATTTAAAAATGGAAAATATCCGCAATTCCATTATCGGCAATATCAGTTTTGTTGGAACATTTGACAAGATATGACTCCTGTTCCAACCTTAATTGCACATTAGATGGTTAAGTCCAATCCAGGATCAATTTCATAGGACTGGCCTAGGATCCAAATCATACTAATCATACTAATTCATATTAATCCATTCGCTGATATTTTTATCCTTGTTTTCCTTTTTTTAAATAATACATTGTTGCTATAAAATTTTTATCAAAAAAAGCAAAAAATGAAAATTTGACTTCAAATTAAATGTGATTCCGGTCGGCATTTAATTTAATATTCCAATGAAGTCTGACATTTCAGCGCAGTTTTCAACAAATATTTGCTTATATTACTTTTGTGATGCTATCCACTTATAACAAATTTTGTTGTTAAGCACTGCTACATTGATGATCTCATCTATTTATTTTTTGCGATCTGCAATATTTTTTTATCAACAGGTATTTGTTTGAGAAAATAGATAGTTGCTTGAGAAACAAAATGTATATTTTAATCATTTTGATCGAATTCCCATCAAAAAAAACATTTTATATTTACTCTTTAATTGCCAATATTTCGCATGCGAATGTTTTCGTATGAAAAGTTAATTCTCATGCTAATTATGCAAGGAATAAGCTCTACACTCACTAAAACTAAATATTTTTTTTTTGTTTAATCTATCCATGAAGCAGTAAGATCAAGTAATTTTCACTTCTTCAATGTTATTTCTAAATGAATTAATTCCTTACTGTCAACATAATCAGCGTCTCTGATAATATTTAAATCAGTCATATTATAGAGAAAGAAAGAGGAGGGAGAGAGGACTCAATTCTGAGGTATAATGACATCTCTGCTTAGTAAATTTAAAAAAAAAAAAAAATTTTATACATCAAAATAAAATTGGGAAGTGAGAAATCAAATGTCTATATGGTGATACTGTTAGCAAAAGTTGCTTCTTCAATTGCATAACTTTTTGAAGTAAAGGAAGCAAGAGTTCTTAAAAAAATATCAAAGAAGTGTTTGTTGCTTATATAAAAGCATCCTATTGAAGAAGCAAAATTTCATCAAAAAAATAAAGAAATCAATGCATTCCTACATCTTTTTTATGCGTATTTTATAGCCAGTTGCTTTTTTTTATTGGAAGTAAAATTTGCCGTAAATTATTCACACATATGCGTACACTCAGTATTATAATTCTGATCCTTCAACTTTCGGGATTGAAAAGAAAATGGGAAACAATCTTGTTGAATAAACTTTCATGCACATATAGAAGTCATGTGATGGAGTAATCCCTGTAGAATTCATATTTAGTCCACAGAAAGATAGGTGGGCTTGTTATAATGCCATTGGATCAACAAAGTAGATTTGCTTAGACCAAGAAACTGAAATAAGTGGCATGCACGTAATAGCTGATTTCGATCAAAGGTAATTTATCCTTTAGCGAAATTAGTTTTTGTTTGAAAAAAAAGAGAAGAATCCGACAAAGTATTCATTCGTTATATATTTGTTTGGTTCCGCATTTTTTAAGTTCTCAACCAAAACTTATAGGAAAAATGTTAAGTAAGCTTAGCTTTACTCAATCATACGTCGATTTTGAAGTGTGATTGACTAGTCAGCTGCTCGAAACAAAGATCATTTTGTTGTTTTTTATCCATAATTTAATTTGCCCTTACAAAATTTCTCAAAATTTCAAGAAATTCATCAATTTATATATGTACTTCGAACGGGCAAACGCAAAGATGTCAGACGTTCGATTTGGAAAAATTTCTTTTTTTTTTTAATTTCAAAAAATAATTGGTTTCATCAGCTTCCTATGATCATACTAAATGGTACCTTGAATCAAATATTTAATTTTTAATAAATCTTTTATTGCAGTGTTAACTCTTCTGTTTTATTTTTTCATTTACTTTTCCTCTATTTTAAAAATTATGGATTCATAAGAAGATACTTTATGCGTCAATTTCAGAATCAAAATATGTTTTAAATGAATCGATTTTGATTCAGTTAACAATCATTCATTTTGTCTAATCTGATGATGCAAATAGAAAATTAACTTGAGAGAATTGATGTAATCATTCTGAAACTGAAAAATTTCCTGAACTCAAATATTCATCATATGATAGATTTATTTTCTGGATAACTTTATCATCTTCTTCTGTTTCATGTCCAATATGATGCTGGATTGATTCAACAGATTCAATGATCTTTTCTACACTGACAATAGGCTGGTAATGTGGTACCGTGGTAAGGTTGATAAGTGATATGGAATGGGCCGTAATGTGTAACAATAGTTACATACTGATGGATAGATTTAAAACCTTGAAAGCAACAAATATCTCGAAGTAAACCATTTCAGATTATGTTGAATTCGTTAAAATTTTCTGAAAAATTGAAGCACAAATTTCAAAATAAGGATGCAGAAGTTTAAGGATTTGGGAAGTCCTCAGCTAACTGTGAAATCATTTTGTTCAAAATGTATCATTTGAAGTGTTAAAGACATAGATATATGGAGAGCTTTCAGAAATTCTCGAGGACGCTTACAGAGATTTTTTTTTCAAATTTTTAAAAAATATAGAACAATTGTGAATGTTAGCTGACATGTTGAGGGCGAACAATGACAGGATGAAATGACAGCAAAAATTTTCCAAGAATCCTTGGATGTCTCAGAAATGCATCAGGCTCAATCAGCTTTTGAAAAAAAAATTGTTGTTACAATCTTCAAATCTTTTATTTCCAGTGAATTCTTTTCCAAATTGTTTTCGACCTAAAATGGAATATTGGGAAATTTTGAAGACAAATCATTAATAATGCCTGTTGGTGTAACTTAGCCGGAAAATGTACTTCTAAGCAACCTCATGTTTATCTTATGATATTTGCTTAGTGCAGAATTGTAGCAATTAACTAAACCGCTCTGTCAAGAGAACAGAATGAAATGATATAGGAGGAGGTGAAGTGAAGGAGGAGGTATTCTATGATCCCATCAACAGCACAAGCCATCAACACCAAGGCTCTTCATTAAATTCCTTTACCAAATCAATCAAACAATTGGAATTCCAATCGTTCTACTAATCGATTCATTTCTAATTCCAACTTTCATCTCTTGATCTATTTGCTTTTAAATCAAATATTTGAAATTTTTGATGTTTCAAATTTCTGCATTATTTCTATCACTTTTGTACGATGAGTTTATTGATGTTTCCATGGACATTCCATTATTT
>UPTC01002055.1:0-10891 GCA_900537255.1 Acanthocheilonema viteae | reverse complement strand
TTGGATCATTCTGACTTGTTCCATTATCACCTTACGGATTTTTGTTGAGACTCTTTTCAGCACCCAACCTTTTTCTTTCAAATAATAAATTTTCTTTTTTGTAACGAGCTTGTATTTATTAATTTCTACTATCCTTCATCTCTCTTATTTTGCTCATTTCCAACCTAAAATTTAATAGTAAAGTTTGTTGCTTATCTAGAATTTCATGTTTTCCACTTTAAATACACAAATTAATTTGCTTATCTTTTCTTTTTCAGCTCCAGAAGCATCTGCAGACAAACAAGATTTACAAACAGATATGCAAACGGCGTTTCAAACATTAACAGTGTGTTTCCCATCAAATACTATTCCGTAATTATATTGTTAAACAATTGGCCAATTCTAGAAAAAAAAGTTTAGTCGATATCAATGAATGATTTAGATTTGAAGTTATAATTGAATTTGATATTCTTGAAATTACTAATCCCATAAGCCGAAAGGACCCTAAAATTAAATACGTAAAAACTTTTAGATAGCAGATGGTGTATTGGCAATAAGGCACGTCCGCGAATCACCACCGGGAACGCCAAGAACGGCAGTGTCACCATTGCGTGATCTAAACCGTCCGTTGAGAAATACCGTTTCCTCTTCAATTGCAAGTCTTTTTTCATGCATCTGAAATATTGAGTGTTTTTATCTTTCAGGAGGTACTTCAGCTGTGAGGAAATCCTTAGTCCTTGAACTTATTCATGTTTGAATTTAAGATGAATTGTTAAAATTGATGATTCATGTCATTTGCCGTGTTTGAGTCTTAAGCGGTTGTTCGAGGAGCCACGATTAGATATAAACAATGCTCGCTAGCTGATGAATCCGTGACATACTAAGTTTTGCTGTGTTTTAAAAAATTCTTAATAAAGAGCCACATGATTCGGGAAATTTTTTGGGATTAAATGAAGCTGAATGGAGTTTGAAATTTATTTTCAGAGATCAGAGGAAGATTTGAATGATTTCATTTTTGACGAGAATTTTTTGGAAGATAGCTGGGGTCTTCACACAAGCGTGGTAACTAGCAATCTTCTCTATCTGGAAAGTATGACATATCATTCTTTTATCAGTTATGGAAATTGATGTAACTTTATGAATTTTAAATGCAATTTAGAAGTGTTATCAAGTTATTCGGATTCCAATATGAGGAGAGAAACTTATTTCAATGTCATTCTTATAAATACAACTTTTTAGAATCTGCATCAAACAATTCAGATTTACCGGAACTGACTTCAGAGCAACTTTCACCTGTGAACTCTTCCATAGTATTACCAGTGGATCCTAAGTATGTGATTAATATTTCAATTGGAATCTTTTGTTAGACTTCTGATGATTCTGATTTATGAACATTTTTTTCCATTGAATTTTCAGAATATATCGCATGTGTTGGGTTCCTGAGTCAGACCTGGATTCGATGTCAACTGACGAAAATTATTCTCTGAACCATCTTTCACCTGCAATGGACAGTACATATGAAGGATATAGCGTACATAGCTATTTTGGTAACAACTTTAATGCTTATAATTCAAAACTTTTCATTTGGCTGGCCTACATATGATTACGAATATCTTTGAACGTTTAATTAAAATTATTCAGTATGATGCTTGCAGTGGAGCTACAACAAGAATGCATGCTGCATGCAATTAATTCAGGCTTCAATAGCCTGTGGATTTTGGGCGCAATATTTGAAATTTAATTTAAATTTTAAAGCTTGTCAATAAAGTTTTCGTTTCAAAACTAAAGAATCAGGTAAATTTCACGTCACTATCACAGAACACACTAATTTTCCACATCTACCGCATTGCAGGCGGAGATGATATATCAAACTGCTCAGGATTAGATGAAAGCAGTGATTTGGACCAAAGTGATGCTACTCTGAATGGTTATTTTTATAGCAAAAGAGCATTAAAATATTAAAATCATGACATTATTTCTCCTTAATTTAATGAAGTGATAAATTCTTCCAAAATTTTCTTTGAAGTTCAGTGTCAATAAATATTATAGAATCATTCATACTTCACACTCAAAATTCATTACTCATTCAATTCACTTTTCAGGGATCAGTTTATCAAGCAGTTTCTTTGACAGTAACTCAGAAACTCACTCACCCATTCATAAGTAACAAATTATACCACCTGTCTACTATCACGAAAATCCTGATGTGAACTCTTTCATCTTCAAACACGAATTTTTTCGTATTTTAACTTCAAATCTTCAATTCTAATACAAATTAAAGTGTAATCTTTTTCAACAGCATCCAGTTAAGAACACTGTTCGAAACATTGACATCATAATCAAATGAAACTTTTAAATGATCATCGAATTTCAAGACAGGAGATTTGTATTCGTAACATAGATGCACTATTTAAATAACCCAGATAAGCAATTTGTATTCGTAACATAGATGGACTATTTAAATGACCCTTTCCCAACACTATTAACAGCTTGTAAGATGAGCTATTTTTCAATATTGAACCCGAGTATCGTTTAACGTATTTCCAAGAAATTTAAGATTGTCAAAAACCAGAGCACAGTTGAATTAGTGATTTCGATAACATCTATTCAACGTCATGTGTAAATATTTTGCATGTTTAAACTATGTTAATTTGTATCATGTGTTTAGGCATAAGGAATGTATCCTAATACATTTGAAATATAGGATAATCTTATGATGTATTTTGGAATTATATTTACAAATTCGAATGACGGGAAATAAAATATTAGAACCCATTGCTCGATAGCAGTATTTACTTATAAGCAATTCACTAGAAAGAACCTTGTTTGTAGAGATTATCGAAACTTGGTAAAACCTACTTCGCGCTTACCATCATTTCGTTCAACTCGTCTCACTATTTAGCTTCTAGGATGTTCTGCTTAGATAACAATGAAAGTTTACCAATAATTTATTATAGCACAATAGACTGACTAATAGCATTCATGCAAATTTATAAATTAAAACAAGATGGCCAAAGTAATCGGAAGGTGAAGTCATGATAAAAATAAAACATAAGACAAATAACGACTAAAATCACAATAATGTGGTCGATGAGGGAAAATATAAATTAAAGACAAGAAGAAAAAGAAATCGAATAACTAGTAGCGGATTGCAACTGGCAATCGATGATGCAAAATACAACTTGGAAGATAATTTCCTATGATGCTTTCATATTTTATGTTACCTGGAATAAGCTCACAACTGTTAAAATATATTTGGATACGGAAAAATCCTAGACCTTGAAGAAATGCAACGGAGTTCCAAAAGATTCAAATTTCATAAATATCGACTGCCACGACATGGTCAATATTTAAATAGAGATGATGCAAAGGCTTTAATGAGGAGAAAAATAAAAGGATCAAGAAGCAACAATTAGCCAAAGGATACAACATATATTAGATAGAATATGGCTGAGATAATTATGCCGGCCGGTGCATCATCACATATTCTCCCATTATGCTTTCTTAACTTCAAGCTTTCTTCGGAAAAGTGATTAAAGAAATGAAAAATTATTGGAAAAAATATTAGTCAAAACTAATATATAAATAAAGAGTTATATTTTTAAAAAGAACTAGAAATATTTGGAGACGGAAATGCATTTTTAATTCAGAAAAATGCATCATTACATGGAAAATTGTGCCAAGAACTTTTCGTTCCATTCAGTAAGACATATGCTTCTGCTGCTATTCCACTTAATAACCTGATCACTTCTAAATTTAATTGAATTTCTTACGAGAATGTTGGTCAGCTTCTGGAAGATCGCGTACCTGCAACCTTAAGTAATGCGTTATTCGTAATATTTCTGTTAGTAATCAAAATGTTAACGTAATATTACTTGTTAACAGTAATATTCCTATCTGTCAACGTATGCATAAATACCGAATCCTAGTAGCTGAACAAATCATGAGAACTATCCAACACTAAAAAAGATTGTCCAGATTATTCAGATGATTAAAACAATTGTTTGGCATTTTGATCCTCTATCAAGACATTCCTCCAAATAATGTCAGAGACAGTGTGGACATCACTACATAAGATTAAAATTTCAATCGTCGTTCCAAATTGCTTACAAATTCAGAGATAAGCATTCTACTTCCTCTCATAATAAGATATACAAGCCAAGTGGTAACATATTAAGATATATAAATAAACTAACATCGTCGTTTATATGTTT
Organism: Acanthocheilonema viteae; assembly: GCA_900537255.1. Classification (NCBI taxonomy): domain Eukaryota; kingdom Metazoa; phylum Nematoda; class Chromadorea; order Rhabditida; family Onchocercidae; genus Acanthocheilonema; species Acanthocheilonema viteae. Next base: position 6,698 of record UPTC01002055.1, on the reverse strand, counting down.
CCTTCTCTTCTGCTGGATTCTAGGTTGCTTATCCATCTTAATTTTGCTATGCTTTTCTCGGTAACGACGTACTTGGAATAAAACAAAGTTCCACAGCATATATAATTGCAACGCCAGAACACATAACAAACTATTTAGTCTGTAACAATAATATTCATGACAACTTGAAAAAAATGAAAGAAAAATAAAAGATTTATGATAACTTTAAAAATACTAACTGTTCAGTGCGCAGAAAGAAACACACAGAAAAATTAACATACAAAGTCGTTGACCGAAAACGCATACATTATTTTAACTTCTCTCGTAAAAGAACTTACCGGATAAATGCAGTGTTGAAATTTCCGTTCACTGGATCCACATAGGGAGTTTCATTGGAACGAAGCCCATACCACAATGTAAGTACAGCTAGTACTGCGCTTACCAATCGTACTAGCACAAATACAATATTCCAAATTTTGAAACTAAATTTTTGTAGATATGAATAAACTAATATAACCGAAATGCCAATTTGCTACAGAAAACCATCTATTCCCATAGCTGTAGCAAAAAAAGAAAAAAAGCGATATGAAAACAGTAGGCATGCCGCCTCAACTATACCATTCTTTCCAACAAAACGGCGTCTGAAAGAGGTAATCATCACAGAGCACCTATCTCGAACGTAATTCATGACAAGAAAATTTAAACGAACCCGGTCTTCGCAATGTTCCATTTTTCAGCAAAGTGAAACAGGCGAGTAAGGTGGAAAATATTTTGTGAAACATACTCCAGAAAAAGGAGGGCTAGAGCAAGTCGATTGAAGCTGCAAAAAAAATGATGAGATTGAAAACCGAACCGCTATCTTCAGCTTATTTTATTGTAACAAAAAATACACGATTACCTCTTTTATTCAACTTCCCCCGCGTTCTTTTCTTCTTCCCTCAGAATCGTAGAAAGGCTTTGGAATCCATTTGACTAGTAAACAAAGTATTTTAGGATGAAATAGTATAGATAAATTTTGATGTGGTTTAAACCCGAAGAAAAAGGAAGTGGCGCAATCATTCCCAGGAAAGGGTCATAATTAAGGGTAAAATCCAGCTTTACAGAATAGCGATTCCATAGAATTGAACCATTTATTATTGAAATTTTTAATTTTGTCAAGTTGAAAACATGGTATATTTGAATGGAAATTTAATTATTATATAAAATTTAACGGAAATAAAAAATGGTGTTGGAAAATATGCAAAACATTTACTTCAAACAATATGCTGCAATGGTGAAGAAAAGAAAAATAACTGAGTACAGTGTTCGCGGCTGTATTTCATCTTTGCGCACTTTTTGGAAATAGAATTCAGGGAACTGATGCAACCAGTAAGCAATCTGTAATGTATCTTATGCATTTACAAAATTCAGGTGTTAAAAATAAGATAAAAGGGACTAGGTTCAGAAAATTTATAAGCAAGTAATCATCACTTACATAAAATAATGCGTAAAATAATCATACCTGAAAAATAAAAAAGAGTTTCAGATGAAGTGTCATATGACGATGGATTTCAGGATATCCAACCCATAATTTGGTAAGGTCCAGATGCATTCGTATATCATGCATTATGTAGCCTGTAAATTATGTCACACAAGAGTATGATCAAGGTGAAATGCATCCTCGATGGAGCACAAAAAAGGCAATTTGCAATTAAAGGAAAATCTTAAAGTCATTTCATAAAATTAAAATGTTAAAGCTGTCATTTCAGAGAAAACAGAAACATCTAAAAAAATAGCTTACCGCTATGTATAACGGAGTATAGGGCAAAAACAAACAGTTGCCCCGATTCAGCAAATTTACTCATCTTTGTTTTACTCAAATGCAGTTTCCGCTGCAACTTGTCTAACACATATTCTTGCAAAACAGCGTGAATAGTAATCCATCCAACAGCATAAAACGCAACAGCTGCTATATCTTTCAAACCAGTCCGATAATAAGCTTGTGATTCTGCAAGAAAAAACAATCTTGCATAATGAATATGTTTAAAAACAACCTCCATATACTACTTGCCCAGCTTTCACTGCTTACAAAGTAAATGCCAGCTTCTGCACTTGAAGACAAAAGGGAACTAGGCTTGTATGGATAACAAGCATCGATTGGATTCTACTTTGAAAAAAAAATCAGTATAGCTTTCCAAAATCAACTACATATTCTACGCAGGATAGCCAATGAGCAGTAAGCAGGAACTGAAAACGAAATCAAACTAACAAGCAATTTTTCCATTTGTTTGTTTAGAATAAAACGTACCAGAATCCAGGGTTAGCGGAAATGTGTCATTGTATTGAGGAACAATGAAAATACTTGCCAATGCTGATGTGCCCTATAAAATCATGGATTTGACCGCAAATTACTGACCTGATACAACTATTTCTTTACATACATATTTTGGTAAGAAAACTAAATTGCAACTAATAATACATCTAATTATGTCGTTCACAATTACTTAACAAATATCCATCTATTATTTCCCCAATATTCCAAAAAGGAGTTACCTGGAAAAGAAGTCCAACGACAACGATCATCAGCAAACATGACATTATATCGCCATGATTTTGAATAATAAATTCATGGGAGAGAAATGGTGGTGAGGTTTTCTTACCGCGTCCTCCCATTGAACGACGCAGTTCAACCATGCTGAACAGGTAGAAGTAGAAAAGCAATATTTAATGTTAGCATCGAATCTATGTGCAACGTAGGAAAAAAAACGAAACATTTCAAACAACTCTCCCTAGGTATCGCGAAGATTACAAGCAGAAAGTTCCCTACACATCCAAATCTATCTTACATATCAATATACCCTTCCTTCCTCTACTTGAATTTCATATCGACGTGTAAGAAACAACGAATAGGACAGATAACATTGAAATAAGCACAAATGTATTTCCCAAGAAATCGGGTCAACTGACGTAAACGATTCATAGCTTAGCCAGTATGGAACAATCAACACAGCAAAATCACATCAACCAAGCCCACAAAACTGGAATCCAATATCCGTTAAAATTTAAGATATCCATCAACACATGTGATATACTACATCACGTATCACATACGCATGAAACCATTACCATCACTACCATAATCAACATCAACATCACCAAACTAATAATAAAATACAATGAACTTTTGTGACGCTATAAACCTTACCACGAAACCAATAATTGCAGTCCAATTACTGTAACTTGTCAGAATTCAGGCGGTGAATTTGAAATGGAATGAAAATGAAATAAGAAAGAATAATTTGATGAAATGAGTGCAGAGATAATGGTTAAAAATAAAGGAGGAAGTGTGGCCTGGAAGGTACGTACAAATGAACACCCTGCAACAAATTCCGTTCACATTCTAAATCTTTTAGAAAACGGTGTCATCTAAATGATGCTGCTGCTTGCTTCTGCTCCTACTCCTATCATCTTTCCCACCTGTCCTTTATTTTCCCCGTAACAATCTCTCACATAGCTATTAGTTATCCCTTCTTCCACACTTACTTGTCCAATTTATTTCACCAATTTTTTCATTCATTTTAAAATCGACGCTTTCATTCGTGTTTTACACAAGTGAAGTGAAATGGTCATTCGAAATGTATGCTTAATGGGTGGACTACCGTGGGGACTTCGTTTTGAACCATTTCCAAATGGACGAATTCGAGTTACTCAAGTTTAAGCAATTTTACTTTTGTTATTTTTTTATTTGACAAAAAAATTTTAGCAAAATATGGTTTCAAGTGTTTTTTTGTTTTTTTTAAGACAAAAATATTTTGATCACAATATATCTTTAACTAATCACTTCTTTGATAAATAATATTTCTAATAACTTAATCTAATCTCAGTGTGAAATGCAATATTAACATTGCTTCTCCATATAACCTTAACACTACAAAATATTAATTCAGCCTTGCAAATGTTTGCCAGTTTTTTTTTCGCTTTATTTAAATATTTATCTGTTTCTTTATTTGTTTTACTTATTATGCAATTATTTTATTTGTAACGTTATTTTTTCTTGCTCTTAGTTGAGATGTGCTTTGTCGTTAATGACTTTTCATACTGATTTTGACTGCAAAGTTAAATTCAGTAATCGTTTATTCTGCTATGATTTTAACTTCATCCAAGTATTTATTTGAATTTCAGTAAAGCATCGAACCATGTTATTTGTACGTGAAAGTTGTAGCGAAATTAAGTGCCTCTGACATCGTTATATCACTCATTCATCAGTATTTTAATCATATTTGATATTTTAAATTTGAAAACAATCACGGATGATTAATTTGCATGAAAGAATGGATAAGGCTAGGGTCACGTGGTTTCATCTATTCGCTCGGAATAACTTGCTGCTGATGGGAGGATTGCATTCTACCAGCTGAGTTCATAAAAGATTTCTTGGAATGGTTTCATTTGACAAAAGAAAAAGAAGGACAGAGATATAGTGGAAGTCAAAATTTCTGGGCAATTAAAGCTTATTTTACAATTTAATCATTGCATGGGAAAGAAACATCGAGGAAACGGAGAAATTCTACTATGATTTGATTCGTTCACTCCAATTATCGTTTATTCTGCACCACTACAAAATATGTTTCAAAGGCATATCTAATGAATATATAAACAAATTATAATTTATTCAAATAAGTAAATATATTTATATATAAATCTATCTGAATTAAAAAAGTGTAAACCATTTTATAAGTTTTTCCTATAGAATAAGTGAGAATCACTTTTAAAAAAACTGTTATTTTTGTCTGTTATAATTTAAATAAATTTCTGATGAATTTTCAATTTATCCAAATAAATATTTATGCCCATTTTACAATTATTCGCTTCTTCACATTTTTAATTTGATGACTGTTGTTGAACAAAATAATAGCTTTTTTAAAATAGTTATTCACATCTCTGGATTGGGCACATAATTCAACACACAGATTATTATCCCTCAGGAGTTTTATAATTCAAAAATTTTTTAAACTTAAATTTTTAAACTATTATATGAGTTAATACTTGAATACTTCATCGAAATAACGGTCTCTTCATGACAGTTGATTGAATAACAAACGAATTCACTATGTAATATCCCTCCACATACGCTAGACAATACTTTTTGAAATTTCTGCGTAACAGTAAACATTTTTGTTATATTTTTGTTACACAATCATATTCTAAAGTACATATGCCTTTATTATGGATTGCATTCGAATGGCAGGCTGATGCTTATAAGAGTTAAAACTTTTATGGATTAGTAGGAAAGAGCAGATACCAGTCAGTGATACTTACAAACAGTTAGTAAAGTATCTATTCAATAATTATAATTATTGTAATATTTCATTGAAGTTCATAAATTTAAAATCGACTTTTCGAATGTAGCCGTCAAATTATGAAATGATACTTTTTTCTATTCCTCTGATGATTCCATTTTGATATATTTAAAGATTGCTAAAATAGTTGAATCGAAATTTGACGTCGGAAGAGATTCTCAAACCTGGTTTTGTTTACAGAAACCTTATTTTTTATTATATCACCCTAAAGAGGTGCAGTATTTTATTACAAGGCACATTTTCTAAGTTAATTTAATTAAGGCGATCTACAATATTTCCCAACTCAGTAACTCATTTCGACAATTTTTTTAATTTTGCATCAACCGCATAAAGTACACTTACTGTGCATATTTATCCTATTAGGTGAATCTTTAAAGTAATAAAAATTTGACACAAATTTTAGGTTTTGCCCAATGGACGAGCTGATCAAGAAGGTGTACGAATTGGTGATATTGTAGAAACAATTAATGGACAACACTGCACAAGTTATAAAATGCTCAATGTTAGGTACGAGGCGCACGAGGTGTACTTCGAATTCGTTTTATCAGGTCATTATTCTTGTACAGTCTTATCAACAAATATATAAAACTTTTGGGAATTTTCTTCAATACTTCTCAGTGAATTTTCAGAATCCTTATAGCTCTTTTGGTCATAATAGCCTATATTTTATCCTAATATACTAAATAAAAAAAAATGTTTAGCAATTAAGCTTGGAAGAGATTGATTACTAAAATGAACAAAGTATGTCTTATATTTGTCTATTTTTGCTGATTTTGCTTCATCAAATTTATTTCACTATTCTCTTTATCTTTTTATATCTTTCCCTTAAACATAATTCTTTAAAGTTTGAACAAAATATTACTTTTTAATATGGTTGATTTTTCCTAAAGATACTGTTAAGTGTTTTTGCTTTTCCACAATAGAATGATACGCAGCTAATGTATTGTGCAATGACTAATAAATTATGTATTAAAACAACTGCACATGCTTATTGCCCTTATGAAATTTAATATGCGCGAATCTTTTCGTCCACTCCTTAAAGTATGTAAATCATAATTGAAGAAGCCTTGGATCGATTATTTGTCATAGGCTTGTGTCAGATGTGCTGATGCAATCTCTCCTCTTTCAATTGTTTTCATCGGCAATGACGGACAATTTCCTTTTGTAAAGGTTCCAGTTATCAGGAATTAGATTAATTATTAATTAAGGTATTTTTTTTTACACTAACTACCCCACTGATACAGTTGTAAGAACAAATTGAGGAAGGGTCTTCCTTCATCTTCAAGATAAATAGCAATGAAATGAATTGATTTTGACACCTGAAGGAGTTATAATCAAAATATCTATATATTCTTTAATTTCTTTTTAATTTATCCCTATGCA
>UPTC01002054.1:0-10909 GCA_900537255.1 Acanthocheilonema viteae | reverse complement strand
GCAATAAAATTAACATTTCAATGAAACATATCTTAAGAAAAGATGAATATAAATGGAAGAGAATATTACTTTCATTACCAAACCATTCAATTAATGAATGGATAGTAATGACCAGCGCTTATTAAGTAAACAATTATAACACACATCCAATCTATTGCAACTTGAAAATAATTCAATTGAATATTATTCTTACCTATACTTCTAATCAATCCTCATCAAATATTACCTCTTCTCTGTCCTTCAACTATTCGTCTACCTTTTTTTTCTTCTTTAGCATACCTGTTTTCCCATCAATATTTGCTACCTGTTAGTTACATTCATAAAAAGAAGCGTGAGAATTAGACGGATGGAATGAAATGGAATGGTGGTATTTGATGATGATGATGATGATGATGATGATGATTTGTCTGTCCGTCGGTCATTCATCTCCCATTCATGTATGTGTCTGTCTGTCCGCATACATTTACTGTCCACAACTAACAAACACCTTTGCAATTAATGATATGGTTGTATTTGACTGGTAAACAGTACAAGAACATTGAACCATTTTTTTTCCTTTTATTTATTTCATTGTTAAAGAGAAATTTTAAAGTTGAAATTTAAATTTAAGTTCTTTATTAATGTCACGTTTGTTTTTTTTTTCCTCATTCTTAAAATTTTATATATGCTTAAATTCTAAAAATAATTTCATCATTTTCAATTGTAATATTCATTCGATTTCTATTCTTGTAATCATATCAAAATTTATTGCATCTTTTCACTATCTTTTATATATCGGGAAATATTAGATAGGATAAATTCAAATTTTCAAATTTATAGCTAATAATCTCATCAGAATTCATTTCTCCATTTTGATGGTTTTTGCTTCAGCTTTACGCGCTTTTTTTTTTCCTCCAAAATGTTGTTTTGATAATTTACAGAATTGTCGCATGCATTGCAGTACAAATGCATGCAGCAGCACAGTCTTTAAAATTTTTAAATGCTTTTTGTAAAATTTCAATCAATCATTATTTGCATTTACGCGTATGCACGTGTACAAAATGCAATCCGATGATTCATCGGCAAAAAATATGATGAATCAGTGAATGAACAACAATCATTCAAATGCAAATATTGCCACGTATTTTACTAGATAGAAATTTGAGTTATAAAGTTTCATAATTTGAATTATAAAATTCGTTAACGAAAATAGGAAACGAATATTTGTCTGATCAGCTATCGCTGCGCATTTCAAATTCATTTTTATCCTATCATTTTTATCATCACTATCATTAGCATTATCGGAGGAATTCCTTTAGAAAGAATCATTATTCAAACGTATCACTTCTCATTATCATCTATGAATAAAATGCTAATCAATTTAATAATTTCAAAAATTTTTTCCTTCTATTAGTTGCTTGATTTTCGAATAGAATGATCGTAACTTGGAATATATCTCCTTACGGGATTATTTCATCGAGATCTTTCAAACATATCCCATATTATCCCGCATAGTTGTAATCCTTTCTTTTTTGTTGTTGTTGTTGTTGTTGTTGTTAATTTTTATCCAACATTCGAATGTTTCTCGTGGCATTTCGGAATTTTTACAGAAAATGGATTGCCAGTTCTTTGTTTTAATGAATGTAGAACAGATAGATAGATGAATGGATGAATGAATTGTCGATACAAAATTTCACTCCAAAATATTTTTTGCAGAATTTTCGAATTTTTGCTTTACCGATCATTTACATCCATTCATTCTTCTCGTTCCGCTTCCGTATTGCACTCTGCCGGTCATTTATATCCATCCTTCTTCTGGACTAAAAATTTGAAAACAATATTTTAAATTCAAATATTATCCCATATTACATGTAACAAAGAATGTTAGATTATTACTGGTTACCGGTTAGAATTATTTTGAATTTCCTTGTTTAATATCCGATATTGTATTTCCGATATTCTATTTTTCGGTCCTAATACCTGGTATTATTTTCTAATTTCAATTTATATTCCATATATTTGTAGTCTCAAATTTAATATTACCTCTTATTCGTTCCTCCTTTTTTTTAAAAAAAAAAAAAAAAAAAACATAGCTCAATTGTTCTCGTTCACATTCAATTAGTGGTTCAAAAATTTGTAAAAATTTTTTAAAGATTCTTTTTCTATCTTTTTTTCTTTTTCAGAGTTTAATTTTGAAAGCAGTCATATTCCATCTATTTAATCGATGACAGCTGACGCTAACGAAAAAGATAACTGAAATTCGTTGCAAACATATGCTTGATCTATCACTTTATTTTTTTTTCTCTCATTGCGAAATGCTTGTTTGACACTGTAAAGAGAGTGTAAAAATCAGCTGATAGATTCTGATGTTATTCATTCAAGCTTATCACTTGAACTCTAACTCTAGAACTTAGACTTATTCTATCTTCAACTTTATTCTTTCGAAGCAACCGCTTTTTCCTTTTTTAATATTTTTATGTATTGATTTTTTCTTTTGTTGCAAAAAAACCGACATCCAAAGAAAATGTATAAATTACAAAAAGGAAATGTACAAAAAAATGTATAAATTTTTTCTTTTTGTATTGTTGTATAAATTTCTAAATAAATTTCAATTTGGGATCATTTTAAATTTATTTAAAATAGACGAGTGATATCTTTCGAATTTAGAATTTATCAGTATGCGAAATTTGGAGGAGTTTTGAAATTTCAACAGGAATTTTATCATGAAATTTGTGATTTAAATGCAAAAGGTTGCGTGAAATTCATATGATTGTAAGTCAAAAACACTGTTAATTATATTTCAAATTAAACTTTCCCTTTTTTCGCATATAATAATTATTATAGCATTTAAAGACTAATGCTTTATTTTCAATGATATAAATAAATGTAAATTTTTGATTAAAATTTTTTTATCGATTTTTTTTGTTCTTTTTTTGCTTTTGCTTTTGATATTGCTGAAGCTGTTTTCCCAATATGTGTGACAATCAGTTAAGCTAACAAACATTTGCCATGAAATTATTAGCAGCATTTGTTCTATCATTCATCTAAAATTTTTTTTTACATTTTTATTTTTTATTTATTTCAATTTTCGCATTTGCTAGCAATTTTTTTTGTGATTACTTCTGCTGCAAAAAATGAAAATGCTCATTTAGAAAGCGATAAAACATTTCGGTTCCGGTATTATTTATAGCATTTATAGCACATATGATAATTTTAATAAGTTAGATATCTATTAATGATGTTATTAAATTAATTATTTGCTTCAATATTGGATGAAATTTTTTGAACGAAATTAAAAAATTATAGTGAATCAAAAATGAATCATTTTAATGGTAATTTTAAAATGTCAGAACTTTTCAGTACAAATATAATTGATTTGAATTTTTATTTATCGTTATAATTAAATGATCAGTGCAATGTTATTTACATATTTTAACAAATCTTTTCAATATCTTTTTAGTAAAAAAAAAGAAAAATATTTTTGAGTCTAAGCAATAATGAAATTTATAAATTGAAAATTTTAACGACAGTTGAATTAATCACAGAAAAATCATAGAAAAATGAATGTTCAAGAAAAAGATGTGGTAATATTTTGCAAATAAAATTTTAATTTAGCCAAAACAATTAGGCTAATTAATTGGCTTTTTTTGCTTGATCATATCATTATGGATGATATCACGGGACATCGTTAGTCCCTCACGTTATTAGCATATAAACGTTTTTTTTTTCATGTTTATTATTGCTATATTGCTATTATCAAATAAAATCTCTACTTCTTACTTCTTTTTTTTTTAAATTTATTTCAAACCATTTTATTTTCAAATCATTATCAATCTAACAACATATTTGATTGTCAAATCTTTCTAAATTGTACATATTTTTGCAACAATATTATTCGACAAAACAAAGTAAAAGTAGAAAGATAGAAGAAAAGTAGTCACTAATTTATCCTGTAAACTGTTAAACATTTCATCACATAATATCGTCATCATCATCATTATCATCATCATACGCTACAATGTCACCTATTTGATGACATTTCTCTTTACAATTGATAATGTGCATATGTTTGTATCATTCATACCTATTAAATGAACTTTTTTTTTTTGAAGAAAAAAGAAAGGAAAAGTTCAGTTTCTAATTTTATAATTCATTTTTAACTTTTTTATTATTTCATTATTCAAAAAGAAAAAAGGAAAAAAAAAACTTTTCATTTCTTACTTAACAAATATTGTTTGTAATTCGCTTAAGATTACATTTAATATTTTCTCATTTTTTGATTATCATCATATATAATTTTTATGTAATTAGTACAATTAACTCATTCATTTATTTTTTGTAGTTATAATTACTTTTTTGAAATGATACATTAAAAAAAAAAATTTATTCTCTTATTCGTTTGCTTTCATAATATTAGAAAGAATAGAAATTAAATAGTTATAAGAAAAAATGAGAGAAATTTCGGTAATTAAATGGAATATAATAATAGTTCCTGTCCTGTATCATTTCATAATTGCTAGATTATGAAAGACAATGTGAAATAATCACCTGCTAACACATTCTTAAAAATATCTGATACTCATACTGATAATAATACTAATTTAATATGAATGCTGTTATAATAATCGTTAATGTGCGAAATCATATTACCATAATATATGATAAAATGCATATTCATGAAAAAATTATACGTCTAAACTGAATATGTGATGATTGCTGTCATTCTTTTCATTCCATTTTATCTTTTATCATTATATTTGAATTATTTCCAACCCTCTAAATTCCTTCACTCCTTCATTTCAAGGTCATCATCGTCATCATTCAGTTTTTTTGCGCCACTTCTCCATTTCACATACAACTAATCTTGTTTTTCCCTCCATGCTTTCCATTAATTTGAATAATTTCAAAGATAGAGATGGAAAAAGTTGATTTTTGAATTGTAGGATGATGCTGAGAAATTTAATATATGAACTATTCACTCTTCTTTAAATTGATTTATTCATTTATTTTTCACTCTTATATTAAGATTTTTTAGTGGAATATTGGATTGTTTAAATATTTGATTATTTCGAGTAATGTTTAAAGATTTTAATGATTTGATTGTTGAGCAGTTTTTAATTTACAAATTCAGGTTTTTATTAAGCAATAATATTGATTGGTTTAATTGATGAAATTTCAGAGATTTTTAATGTTACTTCCTTCTCATTTAATTAATTATATTATTCTCTGATGAAATTGGCCTAAAATGTGTTAAAAAAAAAAGAAATTAACATCATTTTGGTGTGCGATATTTGATAATCTGGCAATCAATCAATAAATCTAAAAATATTGCTTATTTTCTGAATCATTAATATCATATAATTATTTTCATATATTTTGACAAATTATTAGAAATCCTTTTCTTCATTACAATTTTTTACTCCATCAATTTGATCATTCATGAAAGCCTATAAAATTTTTCTGTCTATCGCATATCATTAGCTTTTTGAGTTATATCTCTCATTTAATAATTTACGCTAAAAATATTTGAATAATTGGAATTCTAACATTTCTAAAATTATCCGATATACTTTTATCTTCCTCTTCAGTTTGTCAATTTGTCCTTATCAGTAAATATCCTTATCAGTAAATATGCAAATAATTACATCTATATATATATATGTCCTTTTGATCCATGAATCATTGTGGATATGTCGCATTACCATTACTCCTATAGCTTTCAGAGCAAACCTTTCAGCTCATCGTCTACCTTTGCTTACTTTATTATGTAAACATTAATTTTGTGTTGATCTGAACAGAAACCATGCAAACGTATATATGCTTTTACAGTCATAGCTAAAATTGATTTTACAAGAATGATACATCATCATTTATGGCTTGCTTTATCTGGCAAACAGCTAACTTTTCCTGTGAATAGTACTTTATATGCACTTATACTCTTAAGTCATCGAATTTTTACAAAATTCATAAAATCCATTTATGCGAATATTCATGATCGAATAGTTGTGGTCAGTTCCTATTGCTCGGATAGTTTTGGTCAGTTCTTATTGCCTGGACAGTTGTGTGTCAGTTCTCATTGCTCGAATAGTTTTGGTCAGTTCTTACTGTCCAAATAGTTATGGGTCAGTTCTTATTGCACGGATCGTTTTGGTTCGTTCTTACTATCCGGAGTTGTGGTCAGTTTTTCTGTCATTCTATCTGAAATCCTTATCATTTTAAAATTCGAAAATTTTTGATCATATCACCGTTTTTGTTCATTTTTTGATGAAAAGAAAAATGTGAGATGAGATGAATAGCAATCTTTTTAAAATGATTGATCGTCAATTAGTTTTTAACTTCTGTTGCGGAATTGTTATGTGGAAAATGGATTGAGCACGGATAAAATAGAATAAGAAAATTTTTCTAAAAAATTCATATATCAAAACTGCCATCAAGAATGCAGTTAAATTACTAACCTGTGCTTAATCGAAAAAACACGGAAAGCTTTTCACATTTAACATTGGAACTTTGTTCCATTGAGTTTGAATAAAATCGAAAGAGTTTGATGACAGTTTCTAATTTTAGGATAAAAAAAAAATCTTTTTGAAAAATGGCAATGTGAAAAATAGTGAAAGAAATGTGTGTGTGTGTGTGTGTGCAAACAAAATACATGAGGTAGATAGGATGAAAATAATATCGTTGCTATTCGAGAAACTCCACTCTCGATGGATCTGTTTTTTGTATTTCGTGAAATAATTGTCAAATTTGAATCGCAAAAACATAGTTGTCCTTTGGATATTTTAGTTTTTAAAAACATTAATTTCATTTCAATCTGATTCTCGATTTTGTTGACAGAAAAGTTGATTATCAAAGTGTAAGGTTAAGTGATGAATAATAATCTAGAAAGGAGGAGAGAAATTTGAAATTAATGCGAAATGAAATTTCAATAATACAGGAAATGGTAAAGGTTCTCAGTCTGTATTATTCAGTGCTATTCTTTTTTTTTAATATCACAAAAATAAAATTGAGAATTTTGATGATTTATAATCAGTCAAATTTTTCCGGATACGATAGGACAGTGGACTTTAAAGCTTGTGATTGTAATTGAAAACTTTCTTGATAATGTATATTTTTCATTTCATTTCTTATTATTCCGGGAGTGAATTAGGATAGACAGGTGGTCAAACAGGTGGTGTGTATTTTTATGCTATCTAAAAAGAGAAAATATTCAGTCAGCTATGCTGGATGATCTGTAAATTGAATAAAGGAAAAAAAATACATTTCCAATAAGAATTTTAAAATATAAAAGTATTCATTATTATTAATTGCTACTCTGAAATTATTAATTAACAAACTAATGAAAATTTGATAAATTAATAAATTATTGAATGAAATTTATGATGAATAGCCGAAGGACAAATGAATGATACACATAGGAGGTGTGATTAGTTGCTGTGGTTAGGACGATTGATGTGTGTCACCAACGGCTATTTCATCGTTATGGTTAAATGGATAGATCGAGAACGATTTGGTTGATTCGTTTGGTTGATTAGTTGATTGAATGGTTGATTGATTGGTTGATTGGTTTGATTGATTGGAATGGATTTGATAAGGATGATGGAGAAGAAAAGAGGGTGAAAGCATGGAAAAAGGGAGTTTAGAAAGGAGAAGGTCAAACTGATCGTTAGTTGATTATTTCAAGGTTGACGTAAAAATGAAATTGCACCATTGTCAAAATGAAAATCAATATCAAAAAGGTGGGATCAGAAGGTTAATGAAATGATGATAATGGTCATTTATGATTGTGATGCATTTCTCGAAATATGCATCCTTAACATTAATGATCATCCTCTCCACATCACCATTCTCACATTATCATCATATTTTACATTTATTATCATTTTTATTACTACCATTAATCATTATCCATCTTGTAATCTTTTTAATCTTATCAATATCATTGGCATTTCAATTCGGTCTTTACGATCATAAAATATATCATTTTCATCGTTTATACAGCATTTTATAATTTTTTTTCCATTTTTCCTTATTTTATTTTTCTTGTATAAACATTGCAATTATTTTAAAAGTTAAAAATGTAACTTCAAAATTTAATCACTAAAAGTATTTCTCCCAAACTTATTATGCTTAATTAATTTTCATTGATATTACCTAACATTACTGCTTATTTCAATAACAAACAGTCCAATTTTAAAACACAGTCTTTAAAAGTTTGCCATTTGACATTCAATTTTACTACTATACAATTATACTAAATTAATCTTTATCGATGATTTGATAAATATCATCTATTATTTGATATTTAATTAGCTGATACACAATGATTATTAGACTCATTGCTCTTATCACGGAATGTACGATATTTTTATCTGTTTGTTTATTTGTTTATATTTGAATTCATTTCATAAGCTAGTTATCAGGAATATATTCAAATGATTTATTATCATTCTTACATGTTCATATTCAAATGACAAAAATCAATATATCTGTGTTAAATATAATATATTTAAGCGTATGCATTTTATGATTACTTTTGCAATAAACTTTAAAAAAATTTTTTGATTTCAATGTTTTTCAATTGCGGTAAATCCAGTTTTTAGCATTTGTCATTCGTCATCATCAGTTGAAAATTTTTTCTCAACCATTCAATTGTTAGCTTTTCCAGATGTAAAAACTCTTTTTTTATTCTTACTACTATTACTATTACTATCGCTAATATAAACTTGCAATTAAAAGCTATTTGTTAGCTCGATGAGATAAATTCTAATTTTTCTTTGTAATAATGTATTGCAAATCATTTTAATCAATGAATGATAAAATAAATAATAAAAGATAAAATCAAATCTGCCTATCATTAATGTTTTTTTCTATTTTCAGAAATTAATCAATAGTGCTATTCGTTAACGTTATCATTCTTTCTCTTGCTTATTTTCAAGAAATTCTTGATAATATAAGCAAGTTTCTGATAAAAACGAGAAAAAAAAACTTCTAGATATTTGTTTAGTTTTTTCTTTTAATAAACTCAATTTTCTTGCCATTTATTTTATGAAAATTTTAATATTGGTTCAGCTGATGAAAAATGTAAGTGTTAGGAAATGATATCATCAATTGATTTTCTGAAAATAAGTAGAAAAAAAAATTGAAGATTGATTTTAAAGATACAATTTTTTTTTTCTATGAATTAATTAAAATGATTTATGAAGTGAGGTATTATACCGAAATTTCCGTAAATTTCTTAAAAAGAATATGGTACCTAATTTTTAACATTTTGTATGAAAGTTGATTATTTGATGTGGGACAACACTTCGTTAGTTACGGTGAGATTATAAATCGGAATTAATTATAAATTGTAGCTGTGAAAGAGAAGATTTACAACATTTATCTGTTAATTCTATTTATTGTCAATTTAAATTGCAACAATTAAAATTACCGATCATTGATAAACCATTCAACAATTTATTTCCTTATGCTTCACCACTGTGTTATATTTTTGCTATATATAATTGAAATTTATAAAAATTTGATTTAACTGAGAGCAGGAGAATAACTTTGAATGAAGAATTTCGAAAATTTACAAAAAGCAATAATCAAATTCACTTTAAGAATTTGTTAAATAATTGAGGCAATTGCATTTGTAATGATTTATATGACCAAAAAATATACAATTACGATTGAATTGATTGATTTTGTAACGAACGAACAATCTCTGGTAAGGACGCAATTTTTTTCACTTTTTTTAAAAAAAATTTCTTATAGTTAAACTATAATAAATCATTGAAGCTTTAGTATTGATGCTACCTAAACACAATTGAACTGAAAGATTTTTGAGCAATAAAAGTTCAAATAAAAAAAAAAAAGTAGGGATGAAGCACAGGAGGAAACAATAAGTAAGCTTAGATGCTAAATTATTAATAGCTTTTTCTCTAATATCTGCTTGTTAAAATTTCTTTCTGTAATTGAGTTCATATAGCGATCTGACAAAATTTCATTTTTTTAGCTTAAAGAAGAAAAAGGTTTTTTTTTTTTTTAAATTTAAACAGCTAATTATTAATTTGAATTTTTCATTATTCAATTTATGATTGGTTTATTGATTCAATTAATAATCAAGTTGATTCAATAAATTTATATGATAATTTAAATAAAAATTAAACCTACTTCAATTCAAATGAATCATAATTCTCAATTCTAGCACATTCTTTTTTTTTCTTCCATACTATCAGTCATAATTAACTGCTAATTTAAACATAGAAAAATTAACTCTAGTTTTAATAATAAGAAATGAAACAAAACATTTGTTAATGCTATTTGAAAAGCTTAACAAAAAATGAGCAATTTTTAGTGTTTCAATCATTTTAAACATGTCATTCAGTTACTGAAATTTGAAAAATCTCATCAGATTATACATTACGAGAACAAAACAAAATTATCATATATCTTTTATAAAATGAAAAGAATTTTTTCTACAAAAAAAGAGTAACTTAGAAGATTTAACTAATATTCCAAATCTTTTATTCCTATCATTGTTATCATACTGTTAGAGAATAGCGATGATATTTTCTGTGAAATTTTAAATCAACGAAACAAACATTTAAAGACATTTGATGACAACGAATAATATTTACCTGTTAACCTTTTGTCCCCTCTTCTAACCTGTCCATTTTCGATTATGACCAATCGTAATGGTCGCGGTAATGGTAAATTATGGAGTATTTAATGGTTTTTCAAATATTCAGCACTGTTCTCTCTCTTAAATTATCAATCTTCTAGTCCATTAAGCTTCCGCCATTTTGGATTGGATATTATAAATCGACCTTTTTTCATCATCGAAAAAATCTTTCCTCTTTTCATTTTTGCATTCTGTTCGATTGTTATCGTTTGTTGTCAACCATTGTTATTTTTATTATTATAGTTCTGTTTTTATGATTCAATT
>UPTC01002053.1:0-10911 GCA_900537255.1 Acanthocheilonema viteae | reverse complement strand
TATATATATTGATATTATCACCATACAAAACATATACTCATCCGGTACAATCCGGCAATCAATATCAAACTAAGTATGTACCAAATATGAGTCTCCTACTCCTTTCCAATTAAGAAAAGAAGAGAGAGGGAGGAGAAAAATTAAGATAGAAATTTTTAAATCAAATAGGAATTAAAAAGATTGAATTTACAAAATTTTGCTAAAGAAGTGTAACTTTTTTATTAAATTAAGAACATTCATAAAACACTGCTAAATTAAAAAATTCATAAAATTTACAAATAAATCGCCGGTGATAAGTTGCACAAAAATAGATAGAAATTTTGTATCGACAATATCGTTCAATTCTCTCACCGTTCCATCAGCTAATGAGTTTGCCCAACGCACAAACACAGCCTCCTGAATATCATATCGATCATCTGAAAATCATTTCCTTTCATTATTTTCATTTTCATTTTTTTTTGTAATAACCTTTAAATGAATCCTACATGAAATTTCAAAATTATTTTAACTCAAGAGCTCCGTTAAACAGACAACGAAAGTTTTTTATAAAATTTTGTAGCATTTAATAGCTCTGAACTAACCAACTGGAGGAGGATGAATTAAAATGATGATTCAGCGGCGCTGAATCATCATTTCTCTTTTAAGGTTTCTTTAAAAAGCGTTTATTAACTAAAGTTATATATGCATTGAAGAAACAAAAAGTTGAATATATGCTGCAGTGAATGACCGGTTAATCTCAGAGATTCTCTCAGAGTTTTTTAATCTGAAAAGTTATTGAAGTGTTCCAAATCTTTTTTGATAATAACAATTGTCAACTTTTAAATTCACAATCTTATGTGTTTTATAAAATTAATATTATTTGAAGCTTGAAAACTAAAAGAGTCAGCTTATGAGGTTCAAAAATATATGACATTTTATGTTTGCTTCTGATCATGTAAAAATTTGGTTAAATTAAAACAATATAGAATGATTTTTCAAGTTTAATGATACCAATGAAGTTAAGCAATTTCCGTTCTTTCAGTAAATTTGAAAAATTTTTATTATGCAATTGAAAGTTCTAAATTATCGATTAGTCACTGATTTAATTAATAGTTTAGATTTCCGAATTTTTCAATTCTTCGAATTATAAAAAACAAAAAAAAAATCAGAAAAAAAAATCGTTTCTTGATCCATTAAAGATAAATTTTTGACTCAATCAATAAGTCATATCGCAATGTATTGCATTTTTTAAAACTATGAATGCGATTTTTTCTTATATTTCTTCTATATTTATATTGATTTTCCAAGTAATCAATTAATGTGAGAAAATGGGACGAATGAATTGAATGATAATGTGATAGGACAGGATAGGAAGCTCTCAGAAAGCTTAAACAAATGAGAGTGAAAATAAAATCGATCAAGACTAAAATGATCCGTTATCAACAATTTCATCAAATGAGTTAATAAAGATAATTTTGGTGGTTATGAAGAGAATAATCAATACAAGAATGGTAATTTTTCATTTTGCAGCACTGATAGTATTAAATTTTGTAGAAATTCGTAGAAAAAATTGAACTGTAATGTGTAGTAAAAATGCTCGCATGAAAAAATGGGAGAAAAAGAGAGAGAGAAGGAGAATTAGAAGATATTTTGGAATTAATTCTTAAAGGTTAGCTATTTATTAAAGTTAGCTTTGTTGTGAGGAAGCAACTTTTTTCGAGCAAAAGAGATAAAAAGATTTATTTTTTAAATATTAATATTTTTGCACAAATTAATTTATTTTAAATCCCTCAAAGACTTGGTTATTTGATTAATATTATTTTATTAGCTAATATTACATTATTAAATTGGTGAGATGCAAAGTTCACTTTAAAATTTAATATCTACTTTGGAATAAAAAAAATGCTTTGAATGAATAAAACAATTTATTTCAACTGATATAGCAATGAATAAAAAAAAGAAGTTCAACTTTTCCAAAATAAAGCATTCTTATCATTTCTGATAAGAATGCCTAATCAAATAGACTAAGTATTCTTTAAACAGATCCATTCGTCCTATTTCAAATAATTACATTTCTTAATTTTGCATAATAGAGGAAGATATTGTAAGAGAGACACTTCATTTAGATAAGTTGACTAAAATTATGGGTAAGTTACTTGGAAAAAACTTTCTACGATAAATTTTTTCAATTAATTATTTCCAAATTGATTGAGAAGGAAAGTAAGTGTTATAAATATTTTGATTATTAATTGACAAGTTTTTGATTTTAAGTATCAATTAACTGTTTAAGTATATTGTTTAAAATTTTTAATATGAAATAAAGTTTTAAATGAAAAAAAAATCAGAAAGAGAAATGGATAAGTGATTATCTGAAAAGTGACTTGCATAATTAGGAAACAATTGCAAGATAATTAGTGAACAAATGATAAGTTGCAAATTAATTAAGCTATATTCAATGAGAGATTGAAATGAAGAGATAAAAGTTATACCTTTTTCTAATTTCTTCTCTTTTTTCTCATCCTTTTTTACTTTTGCTGAAGAACTTCCTGAGAAGAGCATTTATATCACCAATGTGTACACAAATAACAACTATACCAATACAATTGGATGAGTGTGCACATACATACACCCACACAGACAGATAGATTGAGCGAGTGCGCAATAATTGACCGCAATACTTTTGATAGGAAGGATTCCGATGATGATGATGATGGCGGTGACGGTGACGGTGACGGTGACGGTGACAGTGACGGTGACAATTATAGTAGTGCTAGCGGTAGCAGTGATAGTATTGGTGATGCCGGTGTGGTGATGGTGGTGGTGGTAGCGATGATATGATGATGGTAATGATGACGATGATGGCGATCGGGTACACTTGGTTAGTAGTGATAGTAGTGATGGACGAATGAAAATATCAGGGAAAATGAGAGGGACAGTAGGACGAAGCGAAGAGGGAAACAAATTACCACCTTAGCAAATCTGCAATTCCTCTCTTAGCATCCTTTTTATTCCACTCTGCACTGATTGTTCTCTTTTAGCACCTCAGGCTTTGAGCTCGAGATTCTTCCTATTCTTATAAATATCAATAATCTCACTTGGCTTTTCTCTCCCTCTCTCCCTCTCTCCCTCTCTCTCTCTCTCTCTCTCTTACACATTCAATTGTTTTACTCTATCATTCAACTATTTCTCTGCTTCATATGTCCTCAAGTTATCGAGATTTTCATACTCTGATTTTCCAACTATTTGTCGATTACATTTCAATGCTACCAATTTAATGATTGTTAACAATTAGGCTATGTTATCAGTGCCATTGGAAGTATCTCATCACTTGATCACTTTCAATGTTTAATTTAATTTTTAAATTTTCCATTCTTTTGCAGTAAACAATCAGCTGTTACTCTATCATTTTGCTTTTCAATAGCTTTAAAATATTTAATCAAATCATACATGTAATAATATTCCCTTCATATTCTTTCATATCTGAAAAATTTTCCAACGTTTTTTTCTTTTCTTTAATGGTTGTTTGATTCCTTTTTGATTGAATTTTTCTTTCAGAATTTTCGTCCATTTTACATTCAATTCACTCTTATGAACCGTTCTCCTGTGGATCTAAAAGTAAAGTGTATCATGGCTGTAATATACATCAAAATTCCTATATTACAGAATTAATTCTGACGCTTCAGTTGCGATATTTCGTGCGTTTTTAAATACAATATGATAAATATTTGAATTTTAAATTTGTATTATGCTGCAAGCGAAATTAAAAAACAGTTACAATTGTAGTTTCAATTTTTTTTCAAAAAATACGTTTTAAAGATTAAAGATTTGAACGTTGGAGTGCAATACTAAAAATAATGCTATGATTGCTACATTTTCAGGTCTAACGGAAAATTTGAACTCTAAAAAAAGAGGCGTTCATAAGTTATTTTTCATCTCTCTTTTTCAATTTTATTGAATGTTATTTGATCTGATAGTATCATTTTCCATAATCATTTACGTACTATAATTAACACCTCCTAACTAAACAGAAGCACTTCTTATCGTTGACACATTTAACTAAATTGATAAATACTCCGAGGAACTTGAAAAATCGATAGATTTGTTATTGTTACCAAATTATCATTCCCTTTACCGCTATCATTTATGATTTTGGCAGTAACTTTAATGCTTATGAGACTTATAAAATAGTCCAACTTGTTTTTTTTTTCGAAAGTGTGCATTGCTCAGACAAAGTTTGGTACGTTAACTAAATCTCTATGAAAATAGGTTTAATTAGCAATTACTTCTACAACTCACTCAATTCAAACAAATTTAATTTCAGGAATAAAATATTCAAAACATTTTAGAAATGCATAACAAAATTTTTAATAGTTAATTAAAACAATGAAATTATTCAATACTGACTTCAGAGAGCGCTGTGATTATTACAAAGGGGATAGTAAAGTTGATACTATTCATAGTGATTTAATGTCTAATCCATCTAACCATTATTTTATTAAAACAGGAAGCTAATGACATATATGAGATGGATGGTAATGTTGAATAAAAATGAAGGTAATGTTGGAAATGAGGAGAGATCCCGTCGAATGGCTGCAAAAATGAAGGAAGCCTTCTAATTTATTCAATTTTAATTAATTGCAATTAAAATCATTCGCTTATTGTGCGAAATCATCATTTAGCAGCTACCTTCCATCTCTCAAATGTCATTTCTTCCAATTGATGTTTCATTGAAGCTATTTTGAAGTGAAAGAGTTCAATTCCGTTTCGAATTGCAACCAGAATTATTAAAATCATCGAGAATATCAATCATCAGTGTTGCTTTTTTATTCTCAAACTTTTAACAGTACAAATTGATTTTTTGGTTCAGATTTGAGCTAAAATATTCAATTGAAATAAAATTTGAAAACATACTTTTTTTCGATGAATTGCTAAACATTCTATTCAAATTTCGCTATAATATATTTTATTTTTTCCAAAACCATGATCATCACTAGTAATGAAATGAATTGTATTTTCAAAATAAAATTGTTTCCTACTTAGTTTATCCTTCCTCTTTTTTTCCTTTTTCATTAAAATAACCCAAAACTTATCATTTTAATGGAAACAAATGTAAAATTTTAGAAAAATAGAAAAAAAAACGAAATGCATTCTTGCTTTTTCACTTGTTTATTTTTCTGTGATCTGCAATGTCAAAATATGCCAATGGTCAAGAAGATCAAGAAAAATATGCTTACTGAATTCAAAGTTCAATTTATTACAAAAAAAATTTTAAACATGAAAATCCTAAAGATCAATTCATTTCTCCTATGATTCAAAATGATATTTTATCGAAATCCATGTTTTTTCCATTTCTAATATGACATGAAGATCAGCAGGTGAAGGATGCTGAGGATTCTTACCGATACTCATCGCTCAATTCAGCTATCAATAATCATTGACAAATATCTTAACTAGCAACTTTAATCGATTCGATGATGATATCATTTTTGACTTTTCATTTCTTGCTTTTTAGGAGAACAATTTCTGGCAAAAATCAAATGTCAAAGTTATTACATTATAAATTGAATGAAGAGCATTGGAGGTAAAATAGCGCTATTTTAAATTCATATGGTAAATAAATAGCAATGAATAGGGCAATTTCAAATTTTCAATCTCGTATAATGCAATGAACTGAATGCATAATTGGTAAATTTCGAAACTTCAAAAATAATAAAATGATCACAAATTGTGCTCGATTTTAAAAGATTTTATTTTTAAAAAGTAATAGAGAGTTTACTTTAAAAATACTAAATATATTCCTTTTCTCTTCAATATGATCAGTGGAAAAGTAAAATTAAACTCAGTCTAAAGTTTTTGATCTTTGATACATACAGGCAGATTTATAATTTCCAATTTTTACTGGAAGGAAATACATCCTCAAGTAGTCTAATTGTGAATAGGAGGAGAAAGAAAATCGAAGATTGGAGATTTTTTGCTAGATTAGTCTAATTTGGATTAGTAATTATGATTTGAAGAACTCTTCTATAGCACTAAATGGATGAATTGAAAGCAAAGAAAGCAAGAATGTTTAAATAGTATACTACGAAATTATTTAACTTACAAAATTATGATGCTAAATTATGATCCAGTGGAATTTTTAAGTGGTTTCAAGAATTCTTTACTATCTCTTCAACAAACAATTAAACTCTACTATTCATTAGATGTGTACATTTTTTATCTGCCGATGAAAAATTTTTCATCTGAGATGGAATGTGAATCTCGTCTGAGGGAACTGAACACTGCCATGCATATAATGATTTCCTTAACTTGTTTTCTACTCCAAAAATGGAAGAACTCTTTACGGTACCAGTAAAAAAATGATTTTTTCTACGCTTATTGCTACATAACGCAATTTTATGACAGAGATTATCGCAAGTGATACAGTGTTTGTTTAATTTTGGAGAACTTCTATAATTTTGAAAAACCAAGCAAATTTTAACAAATAAATGCAAGAGAGAAAAAAATAAAAAGTTTATTTTTCACAACAAAAATTCAGGATAAAAAAACAACCCAAGAATATTTATAAACATAATAAGAATATAAAAAACACAAAACATATTGAGTTTAAGCATCGTAAGATATATTACATAAGACAAGATTCTGGCGATCTCAGACAAAACAACTTCATAATTTGATATGTCCGATTGCTACCAACTTAACCAACTTGAAAAATATTCACAATTCTGCGGTGATATTATATAGCCTGGTCTACAATCAGCCTCAACAGGACAGTGAATACAAGGACAAAGAGATGGAGCACAACGGGTCGTCTTAGCTATCAGGGCACGATACATACCATCTGCGCGTCGTTCAATCAAACCATCCAACAGTGCTACTGATAGGATACTTTCAATATCCGCAATATTCAGTTGCACACGAGAAACACCCTTTTCGCGAATGAATTGCGCCACCTCGGCGGAATGGACAAATGCAAATTCCCGAGCAGCTGCAGGATCATTTTTGTGGTTATCTTCAGAGAATTTCCTCTTGCTCTATAATACTTTTTTTTTTATTCAAAGTTAAAAATCTAATTTTAGCTCGCCTGTAACAAATAAGAAGTCATTAACGTATAAATAAAATTCATATTTCATAGTTTTCAAATGAAAAATAAGATATGACATCAATATCTCATTCTAGCTCGCTATGCTTACATTAGTGATTCAAATCTGAATAGTATTTTAAAAAACTTAGTAACGAATTGTTCAGAACGTTTTCGAAATTTTCGGAGTAGATTTAAAACAAATATAGAACGAATATTGCTCTACAAATCTCTTCTTAGAAATAGATAGGAATAAATCCGAATTTTAGTTGCTTCAATCTTACTTTGTTTGGCATAACTATGTCACCATAAAAATCCACCTGCAACATCGCCACGCAAATATGTGCCAGAGTTTCGACGAACTGCGAATCCAGCTGTTGGTCAGAATAGAATGTTCCACCTGTCAACGATTCATCCGCCACAACATCATACAACATATAGCATTTTTTTGTCGTACCTACCGCCTGCAAAAAAAAATGCTATTCCACATCAATTAGAATGCATCTGCATTGATGTTTCAGTTAATAGAAACATTTTCTAGTGTCAAGATTTTGTTAATATGGACAACGATTATTTAAAAATGATGCAATTCAAATACATCATATTATTCCAAAAACAGATAAATGGGTAAATTGCTTTGTTTTGGAAGAAGAGAACCACTAAAACGTTACTTAAAAAGGTTTCCGTTGCAGTGGAAAATCAAATCTGATGGGAATTGATATAGTAGCAAGAACTTTACTTAAATATATAAAATGTATAATGATAGATCAAAAAATAGAAAAAAAAAGAAACTTTAATGGATTTAACAAGTTTGCGTTGTTCTAATACTTTTAGAACTTTACGCATTTGTGTTTGTGATAAACCAGTCCGATCACGAATGTCCCTTATCCAAATACCTTTTTTACCCGATTCTTCAATTAGTGAATAAATCTGGAAAACAAATTTATTTGAAGTTCAAATAGAGTAATACATGAAAAATCGATCTGAAAGCATTGAATATTGAAAAACTTAACAATAGCGAAAGTATGATGAGAAATGTCACGCTATATCAAAACGAATAGAGATGGAAATGCAAGTGTTAAAGATTAAAACCAATTATTGTAAGCTTAAACTATCTAGCCATTCAGTATGATTTTAATGTATTCTCAGCAGTTACTTAAAGATAAAAAATGCGTGAAACATGATCAAAATCGAAGAACTGTTTACCAACTGTTCCTCGTGCGTAGCATCGGCAATTTGTGTACCTTTTCTTAGACGTAAGATAAATGCGCCAGGTGTATGACCAGGTAACATTTCGATTTTACCTGATGACAACAAGGCATTAACTGCTTCACCACGTGCTTTGACATCCATCCCCGCAGTTTGCTTCATCAAGTCTTCATTACTTAAACCATCCTCATTACTCGCCAAAACAGCAAGGACATCTGCCTGTGATGTAGAAGCTTCTTCTTCTTCTTTAATCATATTGCTAAAATTGCGAAAATTTATTAATTCAATAGAGCAAGCACTTTTAAAGATCTGCAATAGTACGCTGCATCATTTACCAAAAATACAAACAGATGAAAGAACCTACAAAGTGAATCGAAACAATTTAAATGTAATTTTGAATTAGTTAAATAACACTTGAAAATCCATTTCTTCTATCTGAATTGTGTGCATGTAAAACCTATGTTTCAAGAGAATTTCAGTTGGCTGGATCCCATCCTCCCTCATCCACAGCAATGATCAGCCATGAGGTCAATCAGGTCTCACCAAAACAGTATAATTCATATATGTTCTCTTGATAAAATATTTGAACATATTCTATTTCCGTTATGTTTCGTTAGTGCCTTCAAACAGCTCCGATTATTTGCGGATTTAATGGTTTTTAAACAAAAACAATATTGAGGAAATATTTATTAAGCATTCCCGTCTCATCATAGAAAAAAACATACGTAACGGAACAATCTGAATGACAATTATGAACAGAATCATATAACAGTAAACAAGTAAACAAAAAAATAAATAGCATCACAAGAAGCAAATTAATTAATAAAAACAGAAAGCACAAGATCAGTTGCACAAACTATTTAGAGCAAAAAATGATTGCAAAGAAAAAAAAGTTAATATAAAGAATGTTTGCCATAAATATAACTAAGAAACAGAAGAACCGCTAAAAACTCAGCCTTAGAATAAAATATAACATTTGAATCTGAATTAATAGCATTATCAATAAATTGAATATGTCCTTCCAATAATCAGTCAGATTGCTTATTTATGAAACTGTCTAAAATTCTCATTCCTTTTTGTAAAGTATTATTATTAACAGATTAATTGCAATATTGCAATAATTTACTACTAATGCCTTTCTTGTTTTCCTTTCCAATATTTGCATTTTCCTAACACACAAAAAAAATTTCCTTCAAAATAATTTTTTTGGAAATATGACCTCAATCGTAAACATTCAACATGTTCTGCAGATTTCAATATTTATCGTTGAAATATAAAAATCATTTCAATTTGTGTCGCTTGCAATTTTTTAATGGTGAATACTAAACTAGCGCAACTAAATATGAAATAAGCATATCATTTCAAACTGCTATCGAATAAATAATAATCCATATCACCAGAGGAAAATGCAACTTCCTACAAAGACTGCCTATTTTTTATTTTTTTGCTTTTATTTTATTTGCAGTACAGAAAATTTATGAATTCAAACTATAAATGATAATAAAACCCCTTCCTCAGGTAGGACTGAAATTGATGATAAAAGTTCAACCTAGGTCGAAAGCAGCTTATACTACTTTATGCGTGCAACATTTTTTTGAGCAAAATTATTTTCAGCCGTAAAGCCGTCATTACTAGTTGACTTAATGAAAAAGTGCAGGTAATAGGACTCGAATTATCCCAATGCATTCTGGCAACAATAATCCTCAAAACTAACATCATTTCTTTCATGCACTTATTGATTTTGATTTAAGACTAAGTTGAGCTAAAGTGCATCATTAGTAGACATCACAGCTTGCAGAAAAAGTTACCATGAAAAAACGATTTTTGCAATATTGAGGTGGTAAGATGAAAAAAGGAAATTAGCGGAAGAGAGCCTCGAGTCTTTTTCTGTTCCACCCATTAGCTCTTTTTCTTTTTGTTTCTTTTCTCAATAAACAAAAGGTAAAGGAATTGTTTTAAATATCGGAGGCAATGAGATAGAGAAGACACAAATTTACTCTAAGTTTTCGTCAAAATAATGCTGGAATAAATTTGAAAATTTAACTCTTTTACCAGCTCTCTGTTTCAAGAAAGTTCTAAAAAAATCTCATCCTTACATGTTGTATCCTAGCACTGAAGAATTGTTTTCAATCCATATAATTTATGAGTTTTTGTTTATTTTGTCCAATTATCCACTTAAGTAGAGAACTCCGTTTTCCCGGTTAAATAATCTATGAAAAATATCAGCACTTTATAATTTAGAGTAAATTTATGTCATCTCTATCTCATTGCCTCCTATATTTAGTTTCATCGTAATAAAAATCTTATTTCAATAAAACAGCATTTTTGCAGAAATTTTAACCATTTTCCTTGATATTTGTATAGTTCGAAAAAAAAAAGCTTGTTTCACACATGAAGAAACCTACAACTGGATACTCGAGACTTTTTGTTCTTTTCGCAGTGCAGTTGTTTTCCCTATTCTCTCAACAAACAAATTCAATAATGAATTTGGTCACTATGGTATAGAAAAAAATAATCTATTGTGCACACGAAATATTAAATATGATTTATTCGAACTATAAGAATGCTGGCAAATTGGAGCTCCCTTTCCCTCTTTTTCCACTTTCTCCTCTTCTTTCCTACATTCTCAAGAAGATTTTGTTTCT
>UPTC01002051.1:0-10920 GCA_900537255.1 Acanthocheilonema viteae | reverse complement strand
AGTTTCATCACAAACTTCCATCGGCTGCTGCTTGCAATTATCACAGTTGACAGGGATGTTTCTAAAATTATCATTTAGCAGCATTATTGCAGGTATAACAAACAATGAGAGCGGATCATATTTTAAAACGTAACAGTGCATCTAAACGTTTTAAACTTGTTATTCTACAAAGATACATTGCTATCATTATGGTAAATTCAAGAGGAAGATACATAATCACCACATTCTGCCCGAGAAAAACTCTAGAACCAAAAATATTTCAACAAAGAACTAAATCTCACACAAATAGACATAAATTGTCTACATGATCTCCAAACATATATTCAACTCCGCAAAAAACGACCAAATAATGAAATCAATACTGGAAATTTGTAGGAAGAAATTCATGAGCATAATAACATGAATACAGTTCAAGAGCAAACAAAAAATCCAACCCATTTGTCGCCGACGATGCATATTTGATAACAGCATCTATCAAAGATGGAAGCGGTACTTTCGTGTCTCCAGCTGGAAACTTCTCCCATCTGTAAATCTTGGTACTTATAATCTTTTTTAAATTTTACAAAAATAATCGATTCTAAAATTAGTTAAAAATCGAAAGATCAAAAGAAAAGGAAATGAAGCAGCTGTGTTCAATGTAAAGTGGCATCAAAATAAATTCGGACATCAGCGATAATAATCTAATAGATTTGAATAGTAACGTAGGAAAGCCTGAACAAGCATAATGATTTTTAATAAGACTAACCCTTCTAATTCACATTTGATATGTGCAAGCCGTTTCTTTAAAGATTTACGTTCAATCCGTTTCTCACTCACAAATGGACGATTTCGATGCAAATAGCGGTCCATATATATAACACGAGGAAATTGAAATTGACTGTGAACTTTTTCTGTTTGACCATTTTTATAACTAAACCGAACCAGTGAAAAGATGACTACAGGCGGCAACGACTCAAACCATAACTGGAATAGAAACAATTATATTTTCTTTTTGATATCGAAACTATTAAAAATGATAAGACCGCTAAACTCATGAAACCTCTTTAGCTGGCGCATCAGAAAGGTGATATGCCTCTAATGAGTCGTACAAGTTGTCATAAGTCACATCCAAGTTGATCATTTGTAGTGAATTCGCCAACTTCAGGGGTGATGAAACTCCGACTGAGATTTCTTAAATACACAATATCATTATGGAAAACAGGTATTTTTAAAAAACTGTAAAATGAACATAATTTAATTACATACAAAGAGCTAAGAGATGGATCAACAGCTGTACTGTTCTAGTAACAGACGACAGTCAACTCTTCCACACAAATTTTCACAAATATTTTTAAAAGATACCAGCGTTAGGTCGAATTTCAACATGTGAACCATGGAAAAGAGTATTAAATGGATGTTCTGAAGCAAGATTTGAATTGAGATCATCACTGGTTAATTTATCAAAGGACGCCTCACCACCTGGCGTTAATGTCTGCTCGGAGCTAGAACCACTCGGTACCATATTTTCATCCTGCAATGGCAAGAAATAGTGAATTTTTCCTAGTTCTGAATGAATTCTAGTGTTCTAATTGTGACCGATCATAAAAAATGGTATTGTTTAACTTACAATAATATCCATAATTTCACCACAGGAACCACCGGAAGCCGATGAGCAGGAAGTGTGCACATCTGATACTGATTCAACTCTGAAGGCTACTTCAAGCCACTCGATAAGCCGCAAAAGCATTTCGGTAGCATCCTGAAGCTTTATCTTATCTGTGGAAGAAAAACTTACGGCTTTAACGTTGTCAACAATGACAATTGAAGCAAAAGTGTATCGCACTTCGAATTCGAATCAACTATACTTAAAAATACCTGCTGAATGCCCATACAAGGAGCAGCTTTATTCAAACTTGTATTCAATTCGTTAATTATCTTTAATACATTTGTTGGATCAACATATGCACGCGACGATGCTTTAAGACAGGCAGCTAGTTGACGGAGAGATATTAAAAGTGAGGTTGTTAACGCATCCACGTTACTCTAAAACAGCGGTGAAAAGTTAGAATTTATGTAAATTAGCAACTCATTAATAATTCAACATTTGTACGGAGCTACATCTCACACACTTTTTGATCAAGTTTTTTTTTGCTTCACAAGCTTGTCACGGCAATAAAAACCAGTTAGCACAAAGTATAATCATGTGAATTTGGGAGCACACAATTCGAAAAACAAGAGAGAACAACCGCCGCAGCCCTATCCAATTTTTATAGCTAGAAAATAAAATAACAAATAGACCGCCGAATTATACATGTGTAAGAAAACACAGTGACGAACAATTTAGCTTTTCAAAATATTTCATTAAACTAAAGCGTGAAAAAAACCTCATTAAGTTGACTTGACTCATTTCCCCAGGAATTTGATTTGCCAGTAATATGTTTCGTCCTATTTTTGATTGGTATGTCAAATAACATTTGGCGGAAACGTGGTATGTGAAACAGTGTCTGAAAAAATCATCTTGGCATGCATAAGCAAATGAAGCTAGAAATATCCATAAATCATTTGCCATCATCAAAGCTCAGTATTTCAATTTAGCGCAACATTTTCAACAAGACACACAAAGAGTTTGCGTTTCAACAAGACATAAAGCAAAAATGGTTAATGGGTTTTCATTCTGGATCTGTTTGGATAGAGATCTCGAAGACCCAAACTTCACTTCATTACAATCGAGAGCATACTTGTACAATAACGTTGAACCAACAACTGTTGCCTATATTTTTCAGTCCCACAGGCGCTAAACCGCATCGCCGCCTTTCATATGGATTTTCCGGATCCTTCTGAGCAAAAGGAGAGAAACCAGAAATGTTGTGATTGTCTTTCAAGGATTCTTCAATAGCTCTGAAAATATAAAATTGACATAAATAAAAACAGCGAAGTTTCTCCTTTACTAAGATCATTCAGTTAGTAAATGTACAGAACTACTGGATAACCTGCTATGATGCTTCCTATGGAAGAGTTATAATAATAATCTATATAAGCAACATAAATTACTCATAAGGACCATGCAAGACGATATACATTAGAGACATACAAATTACAAAACAAAAGAGGTTTTTTTTAGAACGATGAACGGTAGAAATATCAAAGTACTAGAAAGGTAATATGAAATGTAAATTAAGGATATTTTAAACAAATATGACCAAACATACTTAATAACATCCTGCTCTTCTCGATTTCCCAACACACTTCGTGGTATATTTCCCCATTTCTGAACACCTTTATCCTCATCTGATGCTAGATCGATTACTTTTGGTTCCTCCATCGTTGTACCACGTGTCTTAAAAGAATATGGACGGCTAATTGATGAAGCTGGAGCAGGAACATCCAAATGCTAAAAGAGTGAATATTTAACATGCTGTAGAGAAATTCAAAATTACAATATGCAGAATATAATCTTCCATCAATCAAATATATTAAAATAAATCTTTAAGTGCTTATAGATGCCCAATCTGTTAAGCCTGTTAAGTGCTTATAGATGCCCAATCTCGTTTCTGACACAAAAATCAAGCCTTACCTCCTAATTTTTGACATAAACATCATCACAAGCAATTTGCAATAGAATTCAAATGCACAAAGGAAGCAAAGCTAAACTTTAAAAACAGAAGATCAAATTTATTAAACAAGTATTAAACAATGGTATGACCTCGTCAAATCGGACTTGCTTATTTGGCTTCTCGACCGATTCCATTCGATCAAAATAAAGACTGATGACATCATTTAAAACATTATTACCACTTAAATGTGGTTGGATGTGAGACCCATGACTCTGAAGCACACATCAATTTGCATAAAAGTAATTCATGACTATCAGCTCATCCATCACAATGACTTAATCCATAATTGCAATATGTCGTAGTGTTGATTCGACATTTTGAGAGCTTTATAAAGGAAAGATTATGTAATACGATGTAATTCACTCTATGATTGGATGCACTGACAGAAAGCAAAAAAATGACAGCTCATTACTGATACACTAATTACAACCAATAATTTCAACTCGAAACTAACCTTGATAGCCTGCACGAGCATTTGTTCATTGACGCTGCTGCCTAAGAAATTTTTTACTTCATTAAAGAAACCCAATTCCTCCGCTGTTAGCGCATTCTGCTGCAAGCGTTTTTTATTCATCACAATTGGATAATCAACTGCCAATAATCACTTATCAATATTGGACAAGTTACAACTATTTTATTCCCTCTACTTTATTCCTGCTATTTTGAATGAAACAATTAAGGAATAAAATGAATCGCCATTTATATAATAGCAAACTAACATGAAGGGATCTCGACACTCGTTCTGGTTCTTCCCCTTCAATCGGGCCAGGGCCCTTGCCTCCCACTACCGAGAGTATCGTCATAAGTTATCGAGATCTGTAAAGACACTCATTTAGAAATATCTCTGCTATCCTCTTATACTGTAACATCACTTAGCATCGACTTTCCCAATTCCTTTCTCCGTCAGCTTCTCGCTTTTACCTTCATTTACTTTCTTCAACAAAATACTTCATTACCATATTTTCAACAAATTATAACTTCCACAGAATGACAAATATCTTGGAACGATGCCAAAATCTTTGTCTTCTGCCATAAACTGAAGAAATTGTAAAACTCAAAAAAGAAACCCATAAAATTCAAAGCCATTTCGCAGGAACAATCTCAAAAGATATTTAAAGCAATTATAAGTTGCCATAAATTTTGACTTGATTTATTTAGATCCGAATCATAATTCCAATGAAAGAGTACAAAGAGAAAAAGATGGATTTATTAAATATGTCCCTCTGATCAAATATATTGGCACACGGGAAATCCCAATCTGTCACACGAGGCATCACATACAACCAGTTCACCGTGACCCGAAAACCGCAAATTCATTCCCTTCTCTCTCCTCTTTCTACTCATTAAAAAAATTAACAGCATGAAATTTTTCGTTCCAAGACCGCAACTGGGCAACATGCAGCTGTCAGCAAGCATAATTTCGTATTTCAATAAAACTGCGAGTTATTACAACGCAATGGATGAACATCATACTGTGGATACGATGGCAGTTTTCGTCGCACATTTTAACTAATGCTTAAGATTGTTTAACATTACCCTTAACATCATCTCTGCTTGGCCCTTTTTTAAATTCTAATTCAAATTGCATGCACTGTCCAATAAAGCAGTATCGATGTTTATTGGATGATTCTACTGAGGAGAGATTAGTAATATGCCCAGAATTGTCATTAAACGACTCACTTATTAAACCCTTTTCCTTCATCGAACAATTCCGATGATTTTTGTATTTTCTGCCCATTACAATGTTAGCCTTCACTAGCATTCACTAGGTTATCCAAGTCTAAACGATAATCTGCTACATGTTAACTAAGTTCATTTTTCCATACTCTTATTCATATGTTCTTGACCATTCATATTTTGATCTGTCTCATGAAAAAAAAATAAGGATGGCGGGATGGCACTGCTATCGAGATCATATAAAATCAACTGGAATGGTCATTCATTTGTTAATAACTCAGTCTAAGAGCCTGAAAGAGAACGGACCAACGCAGCACTTCTCCGGGATCTCCTAGATCGCACTCCCACATCTCTCCCTCCCACCAATGTAATCTCTTTCTCTCTCAAATTTTCAACAACATTTTTATATGTATTGCACAGAGCGTACCGTCCGAAGTTTATGTGAGAGCCGCAACACATACCATTGACAGGTGTGGTGTTGATTTGAGGGTACAAGTATGTGCCATTGGTGGTGACTGAGGTGAAGGGTCATGTGAATACGGTATGCGAGAGAGTGGGAAGTTCGAGATTTTCTCCTCTTTCCTGATCTCTTTATTTTGATTTCCTACATTGAGCACACTTTCTAAATACTTTTTTTTCTCTCCCCGTGGCTTCGTGATGTTATGCATTAATGTGTATTCTCCTCTCATTGCATAAATGTCCGCCCTCCCCGCTTTACTTATGGGAGATTCAAGAATACCCTCATTATTAATTCGCATAGCTTATCTACGGCGCGAAATTTAAACATAGGTAATTTTGTTGGTCTGAACATTACAGTATGCCTCAAGCATTATTAAAATCGACAGAGATGACGTTGCATTAACTGCTGTTCTTGATGTTACTGTTTGTCATCTTTGCTTTTTTCAACCCTACAACTTTATTATTATTCATTTTTTCCTTAACTATTTGTTGCTAAAAAAAGTTTCAGTTTTTACAAAATTTTTTGCTTTCTTGGTTTTTATAATTGAAAATTGGGAGCCGTTTGAATCATATGAAAGGCAACAATCACGAATTCGTAATATAAAGAGGTTAATCATAAGGTGAACATTTTCAGAAATTGTATTTTAGTGTTATATGGTTGACTGAATATTTCTTCAAATTTCATAAATTCTATTCATTTTATAATTGATAGATGGAAGCAAATAACCCAGGGTGTTCTTGCTCTGAAGTTTGAGCAACAGTTTAAAAAAACTTTGTATCATCCGATTCTAAGATTGTTATTTCAGAACAAAAGTTATCATTACGAGAGATCTCTAAATATCTCGCAAGGACAAGACTTGATAGCGAATGAAGTGAATATGCTTCTGTTATTTTTGTCATTTCTGTTCTTTTCATTTAGAGTTCACAATTTCTATAAGTTGATCAAAAAAAGTAAATTAATTTTGCAGAGAATTCAAACATTTAAATTTAATTTGGAAATACAAATTTCTTTGTTTTGACTTGAGATTATTTTTGTCATCATTTTCTTCTGTTATAGGTCAAAGATAATTTTTTTGCTATTTTTTATCTAAAAATAGAAATAAACTCCATCTGAATATTTGAATACCACATTATGATGATTTGCGAATGTGAAGTGCTTCTCTGTTCAATCTTTTATGCACTTTCACTAGAATATTTTTGTAATTTTTGCAAGATTAATTTAAAAAGTTGTATGGATTTGTAAGCTTCTCGTGCTTTATTTGTTAGCATTTCGCGCTATCAATTTCGATATTTATACTGTTATGCTTTTTGAGGTTCCTCTATGGAACTAACATTTCTAGTTCGTCCATGTTTATTACATTGCTAATATTGCTTAAATTCATTAAATTATATATCGTATAATTCATCAAGTTATATATCGTACATTTTTCAGACGTTTCACTTGAACTTATTATGTTTGAGTGCATTAGAAATTTTCTCATATATTTTTTAAGAACAATTTTAAGCGTTCTCCTGGATAATGTTTTCTTGTGAGAATTTTGACATTTTTGAAGTAGTAAACATGGAAATCGACGATGCGTTAGACTGCTGCATACTGTAGGCTGGAAAGCATTTTTTTAAAGAATTTGTAGAATATAACTTGCAGATTAAACGATTTTATTTGCGTGCTGATTTTCGCGTTAAAGTGACTTGAAGCGATTGCTTTACTTCACTTCTTGTCTGATTTCGATTGAAAATAAACTCAGCAAAAGCTTGATGATTGATTAGAATTTAAACGTTAACTTATTGCTTCTTTGTTAAAGCTCTGTTTCAACTGTCACCGTTAATCCTTAAAGCTGTTCGTATATTGACCAATCTCTTTTCCCTATAATGCTTTTCATATTCATTTCATGTTCTTCGCTCTTGTTATTGCTTGCATCATTTATTTCGTTAAAATTAAGAGTGCATGCTTCTCAGGAGATATCTACAATCTATGGAGAAGTCTATTGGTCAGTCAAGACCGGATACACCAAAGTCGAATCAGCCAGTGAGCGTCGATGTTGAAGTGCAAACTGAGGATGGAATGCATCGTGAGGGGAAATTTTACCGTGGGCGTGGACGAGGACATTGGAGGGGTGGCGTTCGCGGCGGCCGACCATTCAAACGTCGAATACGTGGAGGTAAGTTTTTTTACGAAACATACAGACAAAGTTATGATCAGATTTAAGTCATTAATATGCTACAGATGATCGAAGAATTTAAAAATTTATTTCGTTTATTATATCGTTTAATTCCCATCTATATGTTCCCAAATATCGTAGCTATTTTAACTTTCTTCATTAACAGACATCTTTAATTTAACATAATTTGCTTTACAGACGCTAGAAACTTCAATGTTGCTGCAAAGTCTCTCTCTTTATCATAACTAAGATGAATAATTGTTACTGATTTTATTGAAATCAAGATAATGGGGATTTAATATAGCGTTTTTTTGAAGATGCTGGACCATGGAACAAGCGACGGCGGTTTGGTTATACAGGTACCGTTGATGACTTTCCGTATCTTCATGGTGGCAACAGTAAGGATCCGTTAAATTTAAAGTCGGTGAAGCCAGTCGATGAAGCAGAAAATATGAAACCAGTCGACATCATTATACCTAAGAATATTCATGATCCTTTAAATCTACGAAATGTCAACAAAAATCGTGCTAGGAGGTTCTTTTTGGTGTTCTAAATCGGACTGTTTTCATTTATGTGAGACTTTGATGACGGTATGAGTCTTGTTATATTTGGGGCAAAAACTGAAGATCGATTATGTGGCATCCAAATAATCCTAACGAAGTGCAAATCCTATTAGTTAGAATACACAACATTTGAGAGAAATTTAATATTGAAATAGTTCATAAAATATGGCAAGTGCTGTTATTGTTATTTGAGCATTTCTGTGAAAAATTCATAAATTCCAAACCCGAAATATTTTTTTCGCGTTTTTTTTAAGAAAAAGACGTAATAGCAAACTGACAGAAAAAGAAGAAGTTGAGGGCAGTAGCGAAAGCTCATCCAAACAACGTGGGAGCATTGCTGGTGGCATAAACGAAAAAAGACAAGAAGATCCAATTGTGTCACCAGTACCTCTTTCAGTCGTGGTATTTTATTTTTGCCAGCAAATTATAACATTTGAAAAATTTTCATTTAGCAATGAAGAAATTGATTTTTTCAATTTATGTTTCAAAACATATATTGTTTTCGTTTTGGTTTCATATCCCACATTTTCTTGTTGAATTTTTCAACTGTTTACAAATGTTTGTTAAGAGGAAATTTTGCGGGAATTTATCCAAAAGGCTAGTGCATCAGAAAATTGAAAAAAGAGGACGAAAAGTGCACGACAGCACTGAAAAGCAGCAGTCTGGAGTGGTGGCAGGAACGAGTAGTTCACAAGCAGTTGAAATATGCAAAGTAGAAGATGAAAAAACTGAGGAGAAAAAATCAGAGAAAAAACACAAAGATAATCAAAGGTTTGCGCTTTATATTGATGTCCGAATTTTGAGATTCTGATGAAAAAATAGATTTGAAAATTTTTTAAGAATGGCCATTGTTCTTTTAAAGTTACCAGTTAATGCCAAAAATAGCTTTTTATTCAGAAATATTATTATGTAGCCATCTTTCCTTGCCTACTTTTCTTCTTGTATTCTAGAAATGAGAACTTATGATTTCAATTTCTGAAATTTTTTCTAAAAAATAATTTTAGAAACACAGAAGAGTTATTTAAATTTTAAATAGATGTCATATATTTCACTATTCAATATTATGTGACGATTATGACAAAAATACGAGTTTGTCAAAAAAAAGCAATTCATTAGGACTAAGTAGTTTTTCAATTCAGCAGAACCATTTATTTTGAATTTTTTAGTATTTTGCTTTACGTGGGCTTTTTGATATTGTAATTGAGGATTTCTTTTGCAGATTTCGATATGGTAATTATACTCGATATTACGGAAGTCGCCTTGAGAAAGGTAGCTCCCGCGATCCGCGGATGAAAGTATTGAAGAAGGAATGGTTCGAAAAGAAATCGGTTTTAGATATTGGTTGCAATGTTGGCTATTTGACTCTTTCAATTGCTAAAGAATATCAGCCAAGGAACATCGTTGGCATTGATATTGACGCTCATTTAGTTGGTGTGGCCCGAAAGAATATACGTCACTATTGTGACAACGATATACCTGTATGCCTTTGATTTCTCAGTGTTTTATAAATTTTTGTGGTAAAATCTAGAGAATACCTAACCAGAATTTAAAGGGCAAGCGTATATTCATGGCAAGAACTTCTCTTTCCACGTTATGCTGTTTCAAAAATCTTTCTACTTTTCGAACCGAAGCTAATTGCTACGAAGTCAAATAATTTAAAAATTGAAATATTCCATTGAGTTTTTGAATACTCTGATTTTATACAGTGATTCAAAAGTTGTGACTTCTCGTTATAGCGAAAGTCGAATTTGATTTTTGACTAAAGTGGGTAATGTTGTAGCACGTATTTTGGATGTTAGAATGATTTAGAAATTCTTTTTATAAATAATGTTACTTGATTTGGAATTAATGTTGCGAAAGTCTATGTCTAGATTGTTGGTGGTTTCCCAGCATCATTTGCCCAACGCTATGGGCCAGTTTCTGCACCATCTATAACTGTTTCAACCAAATTTCCCGATAATATATGGTTTCGCTGCGAAAATTATGTGTTGGAAAAGGATGAACTGCTTGATGCGGTGTGTGATTTTATTTTGTCAGTTGATGCCTGGCTAGGGCATTTTATCACCATGAGGAGTGACTACTCAGTCCTTAGTCTTCAAAAACTCTAAAAATTTGAAACCGAAGTTGATAAGATTTTTGTTATTTATTGACACCATCGATGGACACGTTGTCATAATTGGGCGCACTTTGCAATAAAATTACAATTTTTCTTTCATGTCATCATTCAAATTACTATTTTGAGGTGAAAGAAGAATATGATGTTATCATGGCGTTAAGTATCACTAAATGGATTCATTTGAACTGGGGAGATGCTGGAATCAAACGTTTCTTCAAACGTGTTTATCGACATCTTCGCCCTGGTGGTCTGTTTATTTTGGAAGCACAAAGTTTTGAAACTTATAAGAAGCGAGCGAAACTAACGGCAAGTTATAAGTTTGTGTGGTATGCTTTGTTCAATGCTTCAAACAG
>UPTC01002050.1:0-10921 GCA_900537255.1 Acanthocheilonema viteae | reverse complement strand
TAGCATAAAAAGTTGACCAAATAGCCGGAAAGAAGAATTTTTTCTTCCTTAACAAAACGTAACCACCGATGGAGAATCGGAAGGAAAGGAGATGTCGCATAAAGATAAAAATTAAAAGAAAAAACATTCGGTAACCAAATTAAAATTTATAATTACTATCATTTTTGGCGCCAATTACGATCATCGTCAGCTGCTCCTCTACGCTGTTGATGCTGTGGTAAACCACGAACTGGAAATAAAACCCGATGAAGAAAAGAAAATAACGAAGTAAGAATGCCAGCCTTTCCTGTTACAAAAACATGAAAATCATATCTGTGAGAACGACCGTACCAGTTCTTACTGCATCACGTGAGAAGTATAATAAGATGAACAGAAATATTTTTGAAACCTGCCATTTTTTAAACATAAAACAACTAATCTGGATCTAAACCCTACGAATTCCAGACGTAGTCTCTTAGCAACAGGAAAACAAAAAACTGAATACAGAAAAATTTTTTAAATGAAAAAAAAACTTACAAGATTGTGCACCGTGACCATCACCAGTACGTTGCATAGATCGATTCCATTTACCTGTACTTACTTCATTACTACCACTTCCTTCCAATATTCTTCCAGATGGAGCACCATTTACAGCTGCGCCATCTGCTTGACGGAACCTTGAAGGACGCCACGGCTGATTTGTGGGAGCTGAAAAATTCAGAAACCATAAAGCAGTTTCCGACATCAGCTGAATAATCAAACTTTAAAAGAAATGGCCACAGTTCGATTTCACATCTAAAATTACAAATTATCGAAGAGCTTTCAATAAGGCTTTAATAAAACGTAAAGCCTCTTACTTGCTGATGTCCGTTGTGATGAATCAGCCTGATCACGTGTTACAGTCATCCCTCGTCTCCATGGTCCTGCATCAGCTGGAGAGGAAGTGGCTATAGTTTTCGCTTCATGCGGTTGTGCACCGGGTGGTTCTCCACGTTTTTCCACCAATGATTGCTATAAAACTTATTTATTAAATTTTAATGAAAGACTTCTTGAAATTCGTAAATATTAAGAATCTGTATAAAGATGAAATTCTGGTTATTTGATACTTGTCCAGTAGCTTGATCCCTGTCACGTTGTACTACTTGTCCCTTCCTCCAACTTGTCGTCGTATCTGCTTCACCATGTGATGGTTCTCGATCAGAGAAGCGTAGTGGTGCCGAAGGACGCTCAAAATTACGCATCGCGCCATCTTGTTGTCTTTGCGACACATTAATATTTCCACGTACCCATAATCCATTATCAGTTTCAGATGCAGCCTGAAAAAATTAAGAATCATTTCTGGATTTAGCCTACCGAACCTTGAAATATTCACACAATCGACCATTACAAGCAACTGAAGATTTCTTAAAATAGTAAAAACAAAAATCACTTACAACTGCAACAGATTCGCGATGGCGTTCACCTTCCACGAAACGTTCTCCGAAAGATTTTGAAGAAGCAATTCGGGGTTGTGTTGGCTGTGCATTTTTACGCCAATCGGAATCCATGTCTGAATTTTCAACTACTTCCCGTTTAGGAGGCCGTTGTGCTTCACGAGCTGCTCTTCGTTCTTTCTCCTGTTCTTCTCTCTTTGCCTGTTCCGCTGCTTCCTTTGCCTTCACCAACTCTCTTTCACGCTCCTAAAAAAGTATAGATATAAGCAAAACTCAAAAAAAATCCTTAAATATTCTATGCCATTATGCAATTTTAGTATAAACCTGAAGCCATTCTCTCCTTCGCTCTTTCTTTCGAAGTTCATGGCGTTCTTCAAGGCGTTTTCGTTTTTCATCATGCAATTTCCTCTCCCAATCCTCCATTTTCTTATTGAAATCTTCAGCACGTGCTTTCTTAACTGATTCCAGGAATGCAGCTGCATCCGGATCCTTACGTACTTTCTGCATGCGTTCATATACAGCAACCGCATTTTCATGTTCTTTGCTAAAAATTAGAAAAGATTAAACATGGAACATGCTTTCATAATGATCGCACAATGTTTTTTCGTATGTGTCGTTCTGATGGAACTGTAACAATTGCAAAGGTTCATCCAGTTAAAAAACATACTTATTTTACCTTATATTTACAATAAACAGTCCAAGATAATTGTCTGTTATCATTACAAGTGCCTGTTCTTTAAAATCTAACCTTATTCTTTAAAACATTCAATTACAAGGATACTCTGAAATAAGAAAACACTAAGAAGACAAAACAAGAGAAAGCGATAAATTTGAACATACGTTGCGCTTTCAATACGACGCTTCTCATAAAAATCATGGTTTTGTGGAGCCTTCACTGCAAAATTATCCGAAATAGCTTTACGTGCTATCATCTCCTGTAGATGATAAGCACGGACAAGATGATCAAATTTCTTTTCTTGTTGTTGCAAACGAGCCTGCTGTTCGCGACGCTGTTCATCCAAACGATCACGCTGTTCACGAAGTACTAAAAAATAAACTGTAGAATCAGCTGACATTACTTTTAATAAAATGATCACAAAGTCAGAAGAATTTATACACACCTGAGTCAGGATCCATATTTTGGAAGGCTTCTTCGCCATGATCTTTTACAATAGCCTGATATATCGGAGTCGCTTGAATTTTTTTCATTTTTTCTGCCCGCACTTTACGATCAATCTCCTCCTGCTCCGCAAGTCTTCTCAGTTTTTCTTTTTCAATATTTTCCTGTTCCAAACGGCGCATTTCTTCAGCTCTCCTCTGCTCTTCCTTCCTATTAGCTTCTGCTTGGGCTTGCTGACATTTCTCCAATTTTTGTCGTTCACTGGTTTCCTTATAACTTTCAATCTTCTTCCTTCGCAAGAGTATCCGTTCGTAATCAGCATCTTTATGATATGAATATATTTCCGCATGACGCTTTAACTAAAAAGAAGATCCGTTGAGAAAGGCATCAAAACAGAAGGGTACAATTAAATTAACAAAGTATTTTAAAGACTTACGTCTTCAGTAGCGGCCTTCTTAATTTCTTCATAATCAAGAACTTGAACAACGTCTCGTAAGCTATTATACATCGACTGAAGATGATTTCGAATATCCTCCACAGCCACCTAATAATAAAAGTTATTGGCAAAATTTAACATGATTCCTTCAAAGATCACTCATCGTTACGTGACTTCTTTGTTCATTGGTTTAACATAATGAAATAGCTTTCTTAGTCTTAATACTGCACAACTACAGCTAATCAAACATTTAAACGATACTTATAGCAGCATCATATAACAAATTAACATTAGCAGTCCATCCTATAACAAAATAACAGTTCATCACAAATTAAGAGTTCCATGATTATTTGCCAAAATGATGTATTCAGCATCGAAAGATTTAAATTACCATTCCATGTTACT
Source organism: Acanthocheilonema viteae (assembly GCA_900537255.1). Classification (NCBI taxonomy): domain Eukaryota; kingdom Metazoa; phylum Nematoda; class Chromadorea; order Rhabditida; family Onchocercidae; genus Acanthocheilonema; species Acanthocheilonema viteae. The sequence continues at coordinate 7,548 of UPTC01002050.1, read as the reverse complement.
ACAGTTTAGACATAAAAGAAAAATATGTACAAACACGTCAAACCTGTTCGGCTTCACCACCAAAACCATCTGATACTTCCAAATCAAAAAATCCAGAAAGTGCAGCATCGGCTGCTCCAAAATGAATCGAACCACCACGATGATCAATGCGAGCCTATAAATCAGTCTAAAATAAGCCCAAGTCAGATTTACATCTTTCTAGAATAAGGATTATAACTACCGCTTAAAACAGTTTGTGTAACCAAAAAGTTGAGTCACCTTTCATAACAAAGATCATATGAACTTACTTTGACATAACGATGCTTTGCTATATCCACCAAGAAACGTTCTAGCTCATCACCGTTATAAAACGGAATAACTTTCTGGATACGCTCAATTGAAAGTGTATCATAAATGACTGAAATCTGCTTTATAATTTTGGTAGCTGTGACGCCCTTTAGTGCCTCAACATATTGATTATATTCAGGTTTGTTCAATTCTGTGACTTTTATTAGTTCCGTTTGAATCTCATTTGCAAGACGCAAAGGTGTAAAATTACACTCCAATAATCTGAAAAAAAGGATTCAATGAAGAAAACCATTTCTCTCATTTAGCTTCACAGTAACAAAATAAGAATTAGAGAATCAAAAGCATTATTCCTATATTCTAGAGAGCAGCACGGTGCTACTATGCAGAAAAAATTGGCTACAGAACTTTAAGAATTTATGGTATCAGTATCAAAACACCCATTAAGTCCATCAGCTAGTTAAATCCATTGCATTTAAAAATCAACATAAACCTATCTTATCACTGAATAAATGTATCCTACCATGCTTCGACATTACATAAGCACTCACATAATAAAATTAAGGGATAGATCTGACTTGATTTTTTTCAAAAATAGATGCAGAAAAGTTTTACCGATGTAGAGTGCGCGCACTTTCCACAGCAACATCCGGCAGATTCAGACGAGTGATTTCTTTCAAAATTCCAGCTCTTGTTGGTGCTACTGGTAAACGAAGAAGATTGGACAGCAACCTGAAACAGTGATAAATTTTTAGTCATAGCGTGCGACGAAATTCACTCCCTGGATCTTTTATTTTCTGCACTCAGTTATCAAATGCAAGGAAAGATTCCAATAAAATTATTTGTCTTGCAATCCAGCATTCATAGTCATTTGACTGAAGGGAAAAAACAGTAGTGTGCTTCATGTACTTTGTGTGAACAATCCTTGCATTAAAGAGATAGCAAGAACAATCCTTCAAAAAAATATACTTTTGCATGCCAGCATATCATTCCGATTAAATCTGAACCGTAATGAGCTAATGCATGCTTTGAGAACTACGGAAACTTCGACCAACAACTAAATTAATCTAGTCGTACATCCAGGAATTCCTTTCATGAACGCGACATTTGGCGTTTGGCTGCAGGAAGTATAATGAATATATTCGACACCCGCAGCCAAAAATAACTACCTCATATTTGCAATGTGCTGTTCCTCAATATCCAAATGGCGCGTTAAATCAGACGGATTATCAGCACCATCCGGTATTGCAAGCGTTGCTAGAAGAACACGCGTTGCTTGATCCATTGCCTCTTCCATACTAAATGTTTTCTTCATATCTTTATAGATAATATATTTCTGAAGAAGAGCAGCTGCATGGAATAATCTGTTACCAGCCTTCCAAAATACTAGCGCAAGCTGAAAGATATGAAAGATAACGTTGAAACCAAGATCATTTGCTTCTATTAATTTTTGTTCTTAAAAAGTTACGGGAACTGTACCATTTAATAATTTGAAAACGTGGTATCCGTGGAAGGACATCACGTTTTCAAATTATATCAAATGAAATTATTTTGCACGCTTAGATGGATCGCCCCATTGTAAAGCAATGAGATGAAACGAGAACGTGCATACCCAACCTCAGCTAACTTCGAACCTAATTATAGTAATACCAGTTGCCATCACTCTTTTTCACATAGTTCTTTATAAAAATTTTGACAAGAATTTTTTAACTAATACAGCTCTAGGTTTTTGATCGCAGCAAGAAGGATAAGAAATTCCGTTGCTGAAATTATAAAAAAAAATCTCATATTGAACAAGCGTAATTAAATGCGAAAATACTAACAGTACTATAGTATATCACTTCTCTATCGACTAAAAGACGTCTCTCATGATTCGAAAAAAAAATTCATCCAATATATATTATATTAGATGACAAACGCCTTGATAGAAGATTTTTAAATACAAGAATATAGGACCTTATCATAGTAATTGACGTAACTTGCTGGCTTAACCATGCGTTCATCTTTATCTTTGCTCAATTGCATCATGCCATGAACATCTTCCGCACTTCTGTATGCTTCCTGCCATAATTCCATTTGTATTGCTGTATCTAATTGTATTAAACGTGTGTCCTGCATTAAGGTCAAAGATTCTGCACTAGTTAATTTCACCCTAAAATGATATTGTCATTACTGTTACATAGTTTGCCAATATTCTATTGAAAAGAGTAAGCATATAGTCGAAAATAAAAAAAATCCGCACAGATGCAGGAACAGCTAATGCAAAACATTCCAAAAAAAGATAAAATAATAATAATATTGACAGGAACTTACACATGAGCCAAATGCTGGTGCTTTTGAATTTGCGTTAAATGTAACCGAAGATTATCACATAATTTACGGAATTCCGTTCGCCGCTGATACTTCGCGCAGAACTCAAACGATTGCCGAGCAATACGATGATACAACTGTTCCACCTGAAAATTTGTTTAACTATTACTCGTCTTCCTATTTAATTTTTCATTTATTACAAACTATCCTATTTATATTTCTATTTGTTTAGTATATTCAATTACTTAAATAGCTTACTTCCATATACTAACAGTGTACTAACTACTCATTCGTGAAATTCAATATCCGGAGAGCAATAGAAAGTGAATTCTCTAAACATAAACAAACCAATACAAACCACAGCAGTATTTCTCAATAAATCAAGACAGTTTCGATAAGAATCCCATAAAAAACGTAGCCAAGGGCTCAATACAGTTCGATCCATTCGATCTTGTGCAGCATCACCGGACACAGCTGACAATAACAAGCTAAAATAATTGTTATACAACCATGAATCAAATTTACTCAATATATATCAAATACTGAAAAAAACACACTTTTCAGGAGCATCGGCTTGATCCAAATCATCAATTTCTTCAACTTTTTCAATGGAAGTCTTCTGCGCTTCTTCTGTTTTTTGCTGAGCAAGCTCCAGAAACCGCTGTATAACAGTTTCAAGAGATTTAATGGCAACCTAAAGAATTTTCAACAATAAATAACTTCTTTCAAATTTTCTATCACACAGGAACAAGTTTTTGCCCATTTTCTTAAAGTTTTCAATGGGTGACGAGCAGTAATATTATTTAAACAAAAGAAGTTAACTGTTGCAGTTTTAGAACAGACAGACCGGAACTTGTACAGTCGTATTCAAAGCACATTGAAAGCTAAAAAACAATGAGGAGACTCCTAAAAACTTTAAAAAGACCTGTTGAGTAAGTGTTTTATATTGGAAAAGAGCATCTTTGGCGAAATGTGCACGTCGTAATGAAACGCAAAGTTCCATGTGCTTCAACATAATTGCTTCATGTGTTTTCGTCCATTGCTTGTGACGTTTCGACTAGAATACGCAATCATAAAAATTAAAGATTACAACATTGTTTACCTGGTTCTCGACTGCTGCAACAAGAAAGGCCAGAAAAGAAAGAATGTATGTTGGTTGACATACCAACATACGTTCCTTCTTTCCAGGTACTACAAGTACCGTCATTGTTCATAACAAACATTTTTCAAACTAATAAAGCAATGTAGATTATATCGTGGGTCTAAAAGTTGTGTTTCTTAGTACAATGACACTCTTTATCACTGCATTATTGATCTCTCAAAAATTTGTTAGCAAGAAAGGAAAAATATTTGTAAACTGGTGCTTGAAAATATGGTAATCACGGATACCATATTTTTGATTAACCAATTTGTTTGTTTCGCACTCCAAAGTGTATCCATATGATCAATTTGTCATGAACAAGGATTATAATTTGAGTGCGTTCATGGGCAATGAACTCGGCAGCAATGTTGATATGCTTTAAAATAATCTCGAAAAGACAGCTTACCTTTATAGTATCGTGGAGCGTTTCTAATGCATCCATCTCCTTGCCAACGGAAATAAGTTCATGAGCACGTTTAAGTGCTGTTTCGGGTTTTTGAAAAAAATTTGGAGGCATCCTACTTTCCTTTTCTGTTTTCTATTTCAAAGTATAGCCTCCTCAAAATTGAGCTTTCAATGCTGAAATTCAACGATTTTAGAATCAAATCAGTATCGATGAAGATTAAATGAGAAACCGAAGACAATTTGTAAGGTATTATTTTGATTAAAATGTAAATAAAGCAAAATAACCTAGTCGCTAGTATCAAAATAACTTTCCAGTTTCCTGATTATGACGAACAGTACTAGTTATGGAAATGTGCTCTAAGATTTATCCGGACTCTAACAATATTCTTACTGAAGACTTTCCTTTTCAACCTCAAGAAGCATCTCCTACAACTCATCGAAATATTGTATTAAATCCACAAATTTTGGATACAATTTGCTACATGGGAATTATCTTCCGATCGAAACTTATGAAATATATATGTCCGTAAGATAGAAAATCACGATTAACTTATCAGATTAGATAGGCCTAACTCGTAAATCGACAGAAATGCACTCATCACTCTTCCGACATAAAGCAGTTGTACTGAATGAAAAATTTTTGGTGACAAACAGACGGAATTAAATGAGAGTTTCTCAAAAGTCAGAAATAAATGAATCCGGAAACATATCCCGACCGCAGGTGAGTGTCCTTACCTGCTCAACTCATTCCGAAATGGAGGAAACCTTTAAATCACCAATCAAAACTCGACAAATTTACCGTGAGCCTAATCCCCTCCACAAAAAAGTCTTACAGAAATTATTCATTAGTACAATTACCGCAGGACTCACGCATCTGTTGCAGCTAAAGTGCCGCAAAATTAATTCCCCGATGTGATCGGTATGGCAGGACAGACGAGTGGGTGGGTGGATAGGCCTCAGAATGAGTAGGTGGGTGGTCTTTCGGTAAGATAAGTAGCCTGGGGCGTTATTTGGATGAAGAATATTGCGAGGTTTTATCAGGATTTGGGTAGCATAAAGAGGAGAAAAGATGGGAATATTGCTGGAAAAGGGGCGCATTGCTTGAGGAAAATGATGATTGAAGTTGTAATTCGAATTAAAGGAATATATTCGGTGCCTGTGCGTATGAATCTTTGAACCTAATTTTTCCTGTCTTGTTACAGGATGTGAAATGGTGGATGAGAGGAACGGTATACTTGAAAATACTGACTTTACCAGGTCTTTTCATATGATTTAAAGCCGGGAAAATAGTTAAATCATTAGCATGTTTATTTTTATAAGTATACGATGTGCAGTATTTAGGGAAACACAAAGTTTCTCCAGTTCTATTTTCAGAACTAACCAGCGTTTTTGATTCTGCAGTTGAATCACTAAATCGGAAGAGATGCATGTTAAGCTTGTCTCGTCATTAAAAGAAGTGGAGATAAAAATGAAACGTATAGATGTAAGGACAGTAGAGCAGAAAAAGTTTCCTGTGGAAATATTTTGTTTTTGAAATCGATGATAAGTGATCTTTAATCGCTAGAGATGATTCATAAATCATGCCCGGCACATTCTATCAAATAGCATGGAAAGTAGAGCTTGCGTGGGTAATATATTGAAGTGTGAATCCTCTCTATTTGCTGATATATTGCATTTTCTTCTAACATGTGCTCACTTTCATAAATTCAAGTTCTCTTTAATTTGTATGCTTACTGAACTTTTGTTTGTAAGGCAATTATGGCGAAAGTTTCGGTTTAACGGGAATACGTTGAATATTGATATTTACAAGGACGAAATTTACAGGACGCAATAAGTTATAATACGCAAATTTTATTTGGCATGAAACAACGCTGAAGACAATATCACCGTTATTATCGTCGATTACTTATATTTAATCCTGAAGATTTCATTGGCAACATTATAGCTGTTTGTACAATTTTTTGAGGTAATTGATTTTCTCTCACTACGTGATTAACTACTATTTCAGCAATCACTTTATTTGAAATGCTTACTTTTAAATTATAAGAATAAAATCGTGGCAAGGAGATGAAAGAAAAGAAAGGATACAATATTAATAGGATAATACAATATTTGAAATCTGAAAGATACGAATTTTTCTATATGCGGTATATTACTGCAGTTATTTTACTTCTTATCAGGAATTCGTTTCATTTTTTTAAGAAGGATTTTTAATAGTAAAGATAGAAATGTTCATTCAATCATTCTGGAGAAAATTTTGGACGGAAATCTAAAATTGAAAAAATTTGTCACTGTGATGAAAGAAAATATCTCGCCTTGCTGCTTGTTAGAAAGTATGATGGAATAATATCTATCGTAAAGTCAAGTGTGATCATTAATATTTAAGGCTTAGTGAAAATGGAACATTAGGTATGAATCGTGTCAGATGACACGTTACACAATGTTCGTCTATATTATAATTCTTAGTAATTTATTTGGAGAGTTAAATATTGATTGTATTTTTGCTGCTTTATTGATACCTTCCCGAGTTTGGAAACATCAGACAGACCTCATCTTGTGCTTTGTATTTTTTTTTCTTTCTGAGACCCTCAAATGTTTTGGAAATCAATTTAGGTTTCTCTGAATGTGTTTCTGCTAAATTCCAAACTTTTAGAGAGATGGTGAAGTGTATGTGGGATGGGTTAAAAGAAATTGGAATGTGTTTGTGTGAGCCCAAAACCCTGGTTTAGCTACCCTAGATCACAGTATGGATTTTGTTCCAGGAATCATATGGGACTGGCTGGTATGATTGCAGCAGGTACGGTGGCTACAAGTGCTGTTGCTGTGACGGCTGTGTGTATGCCGTTTGTCACTCCGGCTTTGCGTAAAATCTGCATACCGTATGTTCCAGCTACGCCACAACAACTGCAAAATGTTGCAACGGCGTTGTCAGCGTGTCCAACTAAAGTCTCACCTCTTGTCGACTTGGGTAGCGGTGATGGACGTGTTGTGAGCTCTTTTTCCATTTCTGAAACTGAAACTAAAAAGTTTTTTCCATGTCTCGTGTTTTTTCAATTGATAATAATGCCAGCATATTCATCCAAATGTAAAAATGCATAAATGGCTTAGTCGCTTGAACTTAGATCATACGCTTATTTACTGCTTTTTCTTTCGCTTATTTACTGCCTCTTCTTTTGCTTATATTTAACACTTATTAAGTGTCACAAGACGTTATTTTCTAAGAAGTGAACAGAAACCGTTCAAAATTTTATTCATTCTCTTTCCTTTTTTTTTACCGTAAAATTTATCCTTACTGAATGAAGTACTAACGATATGAAAATGAGATAGGATGGAAATAAAGTAGATGAAACTCAAAGCAGCTTCAAATTTTGAAATTTAAAACTGGTTACGATTGAAAATAGAGCGTT
>UPTC01002049.1:0-10932 GCA_900537255.1 Acanthocheilonema viteae | reverse complement strand
GTTTGTTCTAATTACACCGCAAAAATAATAATAATAGAAATTGGGTTACTAATTATATGTATTTCATAAACCATAAAATAGTTTTCATTACAAAAATCATTCAACATTTTAGCTTATTCCAAGTACCTGATCAACGACCATAGAAGCAAGATCCTTGAATAAAGAATTTAACTCCACAATCGATTTACTGACACTCATCACGTCACGTTCACGTTCCTTTACCATATCAGCATTTTGCAATAACAATTGTATCTGTTCCATGGTAAGGCCTAGAATTCCTAGTTTATTACAAAATTCTCAAGTTTCTTATACAATATAAGGAAGCAAACGGCATCATTGTCCAAGCTTTGACCAGGACGAGAATTACAACAAAATATGTAATAAGATATGTAACTTAATTACAGAAGTTCTGTATCTGAGGTATACGAAAGAGGTATACGAAAAAAGTTCTGCATACGAAAAGGAAGTCACATCATTTTTCACAAGAAAATTCATTAATTTAATGTCGCTTCAATTCATTAATGTAATCTAGATAATAAAAATCAAAAAAGCGCCACTACCAGTCAGCATTACTTTACTAAAAAGGGTCAACTTAGTTAGGAAACTCTGATAGTCAGTTTACAGGAGGTTTAATAAGCTAGAACAAAGGACTATTACCTTATATCTAACAGTTAATGTAGAGAAAAATCGTATGTAATGTTGCTACAGTTAACTACTAAAAAATAAATCATAACTAATGTAGAGAAAAATCGCATCTAATATTGAGTACCCAATCGGTGGACGCCAGAAGGTATGAATTGACAATTTCTTTACAGTTAATTACTAAAGAACAAAGTACCATCTCGTGATGCATCGATTGGCACATCATCAAGAACCTCGGTATTCACCCAATCAGTGGACGCCAGAAGGTATGAATTGACAGTTTCTTTACGTGCTTCAATTTGCTTTAAAAATTTTGCCTGACTCGACCGGAAATCTCCAGCCAAGTTACTCAGTGTCAACCGTAATGTTAAAATTACATTTCCACGCAACAAAGACTGTTGTGTGCTTTCGATAACATTGGCTTTTTCAATAAAACTAAAAAATGATCTTGAAAAAAAAATATTTCAAAAAAAACACTGAAAAAATATTTCACCAAAAATAATAGTAATTGGAAAATTTATAATGTACGACTATGATATAAAAACTCAGTAAAATCAATTTGCTCCATTACAAACTGATTTACTATATATTCCCAAATTACACTGTTGAGGATCTAACCACAACCCGTTAACTATAAGTGATCATGAAATTATAAAATGAACATAGCGCATATGAGCACATGAGCATAGAAATTTTTGAATGTGATAAAAAAAATTAAGCGGAAAGGAACCCAATCAAGCGCTGGCAATGAGAAAACATTTCCGTAACTTCATTTGTACTTTTGTCCATTTCTTTTTGAGCCTCCAAATCTTCTACGAAACTTGGCTTCGATATGTGATTCTGTTGCATTTCTCGAATTTGTTTTAAACGTGATCGTATTCTGCACAATTGAGCAGAATAAAAACAAAATATAAATTCAAAAAAGTTTGATCTGATCTAGAACATTCTGCAGAAATCTTTCCATCCCTATTCATCTCATGTCAGGCAATAAAAAAAAGGTTTCATTACTCAACAAATAGTTCAGCAGTAAAGAGAAATAAATATATTAAGAGAGTTTTTGTTTATGACTATCCGTGTCAGGTTAATTTAATAATTTCTCACATTCTTGTGATATTTTTATCTGGCAGTAATTTCAATACGCTTGCTGCTTTCACGCGATAATTTATGCGCAAATAAATCGGAGCTTATAGCGTCTTTTTTATTTTAATTTCAATAAAAAATTGCCTTTAGATATTTGTTTTTCAAATTCATTTATTTCTTTGGCAAACTTACCTCGTAAGTTCATATTGTGCTTCGTCAAGATAATTGACCCACTCGGGTGGTACACGGCTAGAACTCGAGACATGAACTGTTTCGGTTTGTTCATCCAAAGCAACCAACGACATTTTCTCCTCTGAAGTATTTGCAATTTTTTTTCTCTATAAAGCAGAATTTTTGAACAAATAGAAATGCTTCAAATTAACACGGCTTAGGGGAAATAATATATGCCACATTACACTGTTTCTGCTCGACTAAATAAATGCCATAAACAGAAAATACAGTTCCTGAATGAATATTTTCCAACATTTTATCTTTTTAAAGTTTGTACTTGTATTTGCATTATCTATATCGATAGAAATATCTTTTTTCAGTTCGATAATTTTGGTGGTGATAATCTCTTTCCGCTGCTAATTTCTAACTCTTCTAATGTTTAGTGACTGTTGTGACAAATTTCTCTAAAGTCACACGATAACAAGGAGCAGGAACAGAAACGAACAATTCACAGAACGATTGTAGTGAAGCATTATTTACAGCAATCGAAAATATGTAATATTTTTTTCCAAACTACAATGATTGTTAAATTAGTTACCTTCAATAACAAAAAAAGCCAATACTTTCAATCTGCTAACTTTTTCAGTTACTATTCTGCAAAAATGTTAAGACGCAGATCACAACTTTGAAATGAAAATGGTACCAACCAGCTGCAATTGTAGTATTATTAGCAAAGATGAACTTGTTGTGCAGCGCATTATTTCGAAGAAGAATGAATACTTCGGTAAGATTACGTACTGAACCTGTTGGTAGTTGTATACTAAGTGTTCCCATTGCTTGAAATAAAACGAAATTGAAGATTTCGTTTCAATAACGAATAACACTCTTTACTCTATGAGAGTAGATCGTTCGTCTGAAATCAGTAGCAAAATTTTCAATTTTCCTATAATCACTAAAATAAAACATCCTTTTTATTAAAATCATTTCAAAAAAAAATCTAATAATCACTTAAAAGATTTGATAATCACTTCAAAAAAAAAAAACGTCCTTTATTTTATGGAATGGTATTGATCATTTTATTCATTTCTTATTCAGCCCATTGTCATCTTCCCAAATTTGTACACTTTAATTGCGTATCGATTCAAAAATTTGAATATTTCCTGCTATCTTTCATCACACTCATCACTTATCCTTAATAACTCAATTCCTTCCTATCTCATCATTTTCACTTTCCAATCAATCTTGGCCAGATATAAGGTTGGAAAAATACTGGTGGACTTTCATAGTTCCTCCAAATAGATTTTCTGCCTCATAGTTTAATTTTAATTCTCTAAATACTAATTAAATGAGGATGAAACTGTGAAACTAATATACCATTCGATCAATTTTAATTACATTCTATTTAGTTTGAAAGTGAGAGAATTTGAAAATCACCGCTTCCAAATGGAACGGTGCTTCTGAAGAGTCTACGCGAACACGAAAATAGCTTGATGACCGGAGATAAATCGCACTCCCACATCAATACAATCACCAATTTCAATAAAATGCAACGGCCATTTCGAGATCCAACCACCTTGCAGCATCTGTTTCGTTAGCTGGTGGCAGGACATTTTGTTCTGTATAATTGAAAGCTTTGAACTATTGCAAATAATCGTTTCTTTCTTGAATGTCAAAATCATTATATCTTTATTATCCCATTAAATTAACCTAGTGATTTAGTAATTTAATAAGATAATAAAGGTATAATGATATTTTTCAGGCACTTGTTGGGCATTTAAAAATGACTTCATCAATTTTGAATCGGATAAATTTATAAAAGGAAATATTTGTGGAAAGCCATTTTTGGAAAGCACAGTAAATTTTCAGTTAAATTAGTGCTGCAATTATATTTCCTAAGAATTTTGGTCATTGCAAGTTTTAGCGTTGCCAGTTTTTGTTCACCTAAAAAATCGAAACTGAATGGTTAGTTTAATTATTCATTTTTTTTTTTTTTCAAATCGATGTTGTCGATATGCTCGATATAATCAAATTTTCGAAGTAATCGTTGGCGAAACGACATATCAATTTCCAACAAGAATATGCTAAAGATCATGTCAGTTTTTATTGAATTATTGAAAAGAACAGTAATAAATGTTTTATTCTCATCGTATTTCTACGCAGATATTTTTAAAAACATTAAAAAATCATTTAATGAAGAATATTTCTAGAATCATCTAAAATAAGATCATTTGAATATCCCAAACATTTAATGCTTTTCCTATATCATTACGCCTATGTTCGGTATTGAAGTTAGTTAAAAAAAAAAGAGAAAAAAATTCGCCACTAGACAATCAATAGAGTTGTTTTAATTAATTGGATTACTTGGTTATGAAGCATTTCAGTATTTCTGTAAGGGCTGTTTAAAACGGCTTCTTCCTGTCCAGCTAAATCGGAGTGTTTGAAAAAATCGGAAATTCTAAAGTTTCACTCTCCGTATGATTCAAAGTTTAGTTTACGATTTGAATTTTAAAATATTATTTTTTCTCTACAAAAGAATTTATTAAATCATTAAAACGCTTTTTAAACAAAAAATTTTTCTAGGAATGTGTGATTTTATAGATGGAAGCTTGATTTATGGGATCGTTCTCTCTATTTATAAGTAAACAGCTCTTAAATTTGCTATTCACATATATTTTACTTTTCCAAAAGTGCACATATTTTCTTTCAATTTTTAATTTTAAAGTGTCAAAAATCTTGAAATGATTTCAAGTTTGAAAACAGAAACACTTCTTTTTAAATTCGCTTAAAATATTCAGATAAACATAAATTTTTGCATCCAGCAAACTCTGACAATACAGTAATAATACAGTAATAAAATTATAATTTTGCAAAATCCGTTGTATAACACAAATGTATTTTAAATTTTAAGTTTTCAAAAACAAAGATGAATTGCATTTCAGTATGGTCTTTCCACATTTTTTTGAATTCTCCACGAAGAAATTGAAAATAAAAGTACTTAATCTCTTCCTTCCATTGGTTGTACTTTTCCATAATTATCAATAAATTTCAACTTTATTTCATTTTTAGCTTAGTTTAGTGCGATAAATGCAAAGAAAATGGTCAATTTTAACAAAATTATCCATCCAAAAAGCCCAAATATTCATTCCCAAATTTAATTTTACAAACAAAAAAAGAAATGTGAAATGCTATCGAATACTGGTATCCAGTTAACATTTTCACTTTTCCATTTTCAATTTTCAAGAAGTTTGATAAAGCTTATCATCAATAATCATTTATTTCGGATTATTTACATTTTAGCCTTGATTATTTGCCAAAGCATTTCATTAAATGGATGAAATTGTGAATTTTTTTTCTCAAAAGACCTACACCAGGTTCAATTATGTCACGAAAGGTATAACAAAAGTTATAAGCACATTTTTGATAATACCTACCGCTACCAATATCAAAAAAAAAAAAAAGCTAAGTATCGGCTTAAAACTTTGCTCATAAGCTTTGAAATTTCAAAAAGTAAGCCACTTTCGGTTTTCTAAGAAATTTAAGCCATGTAATATGTTTTCATACCGAGAAATACTTCCATCAACTTAAATGTTTAATGACCATTTTATTTATGTTTCACTCATCCTGCACGAACATTACCAATAATTCTTCGACCTGAAATCATTCTTTCATTTCTCTCTTTTCCTAACTTTCTTCTCTTCGCTTACACTTAGCCTATTTCACTTCATTAATATATCATATATCTATCAATTTCTCTTCCTGTCTCTCTCTCTCTCTCTCTCTCTCTCAGTTCCCGTCTTTCATCTCAATTCTTTCCCGTTCAGCAAAGAATCAATCATCCATCACAATGTCACATTCAATTCATCCTTTCTGGGAAACAGTTTGCTTAAATTCTTTGTCATTTTTTTTTTCCTTCTGTATCATAATGAATCCTTCGAAAGAGGTTTACATTAATTTATTATCTTTGATTTCATACAACAGCAATGCTATCTTTTTCATTCATTTATAGATGATGACCTGAAATGAAAGAAAGAAAGCTCCTCATCATTTCAATTCAATCTTTCTCTTAAAATTAGAAATGTGAATTGTACGGTGTACGGTGCAGAGATTTACCGCATCATCATTATCAAATAGGGATGGATGAATGAATGAATGAATGAATTACACTTTGATGATTATTCCATCCATCCTAACTTTCCCTCTTTCTTCTCAATACTATCTGTCATGAACAAACCACTTTTTCATCTGTTAATATTTCATTTCACTGTAAACATTTCAATGTGCTCATTGTAAAGGCAATGATAAATTTCATTGATTCACTTTCTCCACAAATGTCTCTCTCTTTCGTCATTTCTCTCACAAATTTTCTTCATATCATGTCTTCTAATCGATTCATTACATTTTTTTTTTTGTTTAGAATATTAAATTATACTATACTATGCTATGCTATCAGATTGAGTGATTTTTTAAGATTACTGATGTAGTGAAAATTTTTCTTGTCGAGAAGTATAAAAGATTCGATTTATTGATGGAATATTTATTGTTCTTTTACAAGTATTATAAGATAATTGTTAGAGAATATCATGGATAGAGTCAGTTTCACTAATTGACAGCAATCCTGGTAGTAGTACTGGTTCGTAATATTGACACAGATTGTGATATTGATCAAATTCTAGTGATACTAATCACAATAGTAACATTAATACTGATGATATTGAATCGCGACATGGTGTAGTTTTTTTTTTTGAATTAAGTGAACAAAAGATCAGCTTAACAGTTTGAAACGATTTAACTATTGATGAGCAGTCTTTATACAGTACAGATTTCTATAATATAAAGTTACGTTGATTATTTCATTTCATTTATATTGTAAAATTATTTTGGATTTTCCGTTATATGGTTATTTTTGTGCATAATCGATGATAACATTATATAGTAGTGATAAATTTTGAATTCATTACTCTATTTCATTTGTTAATTAATAAACAGTTATCAATTTTAGATTCATTTTCATATTACCGCGGATATCATTTCAATTTTCAAACTCTTGCAACATCTTTTTAAAACTCTCGAATTGCGAAATATGCAGCTAATATGAGTGTCATAAATTTCTGAAATGGAAATACAAATCAAAGAATACACGACTCATCGATTTTGATTTGCATACTCAGACTTATGGAAAAGAAAAAAACAGGAAGAAGCAGAAAGAAAAAGTGTGTTTCAAATGTTGAAAAAGAAAAAGAAGAATTGAAATGGGAGGAAAACTGTGGAACAGCTGTTCAAGATGGCCAAAACGTAACAAAAGAAATTCTCGAAGCAGCAGCTAAACAAAATGATAATGAATTCAATGATGCAACTAGATTATCGAACGAAGCTGATCTTTTGCATTCGATGTTAACAAACAATTATACTGATAATGATGATCAAATACGTCTACAGGGAATTGAGGAAGCAAAGTTGCATCACGAAGAACAATATTCTTGTTCATCATTTTCTAATTGTGTTGCCATTTTGTCAGATGAACACAATACAGGAAATTTTCCACATGGAAGAAAAGATTTAGTGGAAAACGACAGGATGATTGAAGAAATTTCTCAAGAGAGGAATGTGACTGAAAGTAATTCTAAATCAAATTTAATCGAAATGTATGATGAAGCAGAAAATATTAAAACTCCTGAAATTGTGGATCGACCGGAAACTGAAACAATAAATATTGAGGAAAGTAATAATTCATTGAATGTTCATGATGAATCTATGTCAAATCTAGCAGAATCGCTAATTATTGATGATTTACAAGCAACTAATCACTACACTCTAAAAACACATAATGTGGAAAATATACGTAACACAAAAGTTTCGGGAACACAAATTTCAGAAATACTGCATGCAGAAACACCGGAGTTGGATTTTTTAGCCGATCGAAATTCCGACAATCCGGAGGAAGAATTAGCAGAAAAGGATGGAAATTTGGATCCCATTGATAATAAAACAGAAGCTAACGTAATCGAAAAAGTTTTCAAACAAATAAACAACGTAAACATTCAGCACTCGAAAACAGATATTGTTGTAAATACTACAAAAACTGAAGCCAATATTGAAGTGAATGATTTTACTATTGGCAGTCAGGACGTTGTTGATACGGGAAACAGCATTGTTACGGAAAAAACTGAGCAATCTGAATCAGAAGAAGTCAAAGAAGAGAATGGAAACATAGAGGAATCTGGAAAGAAAGAATTTGAGACGTTTGCAGATATGGTGAATCTATCAGAATCCTGTACATCTATTACTGAATTGCTGCAAGAGAATGTTAAACCGCTTATTTTGGATGAAGCGATAAGATTAGCAGAAGATCCTGTCTTCCAAAATGAAATAACCAGTGAGATACTTGCTAGTGATGTCATCCAAGAGCGAAATTCTCCGGAAATTCCAAAAGATAACAGTGAGCGAATCAATAGCAGTGAATCAGTAACAATTACATGGCAAAATGATTCAGTGAAGGAGTCTCATCAAACTGTAAAAAATTTGCCAGCAGCAAATGAAGCCAAAATTACCTATAGCAGAGAACTATTGAAAGATTCTGAAGAATTAAATAGTGGTGAAGTACAATTAAAAAATAAATTCTACGAAGCTATAATCGGTTTCTGGAAGCATACAGGATTCAGTAAAAAACGCTCCGAAATTCCTATGTCAACTGGACAGCCAATGAATTTGTCGTCAGATTTGAAGCAGATGTCTTCATTTCACTCTAGTAAAACTTCGTTAACATCTACGGAATCATTGGAGGTTCCCGAAATTTCTTCAGAATCCACTGCGAAAGTTACGATTCCTCATTCTGAAGCTAATGTTATCTCGTCAGTCCTGGAAGACACGGCAACGGACACAATTTATGGCTCATCACGAAATTCCCTTAATACTACAATTACGGAAAACATAAATTCTGATACCATTTCGGAAACCTTGCAAGTAGTAACACCGGATTCATTGAGTATGATAGATGAAATCATTAAGGATTCAGATGATTCATTCGAGAAAATAGAAGATTCAAAAAAGTGCAAAAAAGGGAAGACCGAATCTGCGAATTTAAGCGTTTTTGGTCATCGGGTACGTTCTTTCTTTTTTACTTATTTCTTCTAAATTTAGCTTTTTCTGCATCGCACCATTGCTTTTGTCATACTCTCTATTCCGGAATTCTGTTCCTCAAACGAAATACAGACTTGCTGTAGCTATACCAGGCCTAACTCTGCGTATCTGCTCCACTAATATTCGATTCTAAATTCTGATTTCGATTCCAATACTCTATTAGTTTTATATTTGAGAAAGTGACAGAAGAAGGATTGATAATGTATTTTGACGCAAATGACTTTTAGCGTTTTCATGATGAATGTGATTTAAAACAAGTCTTTTTTATCTTTTGTTTTCAATTCTTTTTATGGTTCGAAAATTTCTCATCAAAAAATACAGGTTTTTCTAAGATGGCTCATTTTCTATAAAATATATTTATACTTTTGCTTAGTGGAAAAAGAATAGATGTTTTCTATTTGAAATTTAGATGTATTTTTGCGCAGTTTAATGAATTGCATAATGAAAGAATCATTTCTGTTAATTTCTTCTTATTATATTCGCGATGAATTCTTGCAAATTTAGACATAAAATCTCATTCACGAAGTGATGACTCACTACGTATTATTTGATTTCTCGTACATTCTCAGGATGATATATATTCAGCAACTTAGAAACTTTTAATCATTTCACCACTCCATGATAATATCATATTCGATACATATGTTCCAATAAATTAAAAATGGAAATTTCCAATATTATATTTTGAAAAACTTATTGGAATGACGAAATATCAAAATGACCAAAAAAAGTCATTGAGTATAAACATCTGTTTATACTCAATGACTTTTTTTGGTCATTTTGGTATTTCGTTTGTTCAGGCAAATTAATTTGGAATGAAATTTTGAAAGGGAAAAATATATGATTATATTCAATAGAAAATGTTTTAGGATATGCCAAAAAAAAAAAAATCTAAATTACTGTTTTACATGAAAACTCATATTTTCATATTTTTTTGTCATAGTTTGAAATTTGGTGATAAATTATTGTAAATCGATCTAGAAGTTCTAGGAAGTTTGGAACTCTAATAATAAATACAATTAAAGAATAGCATCTCAATTGTTTTAGCTTATATGACAAGTAGAAATTATTGTTTAATTAAGTTAAGAAGCTGGCTAATATATCTTCATTCTCTTTGTTAGAGATTAGCGCTGACTGTTATAGTATTTCGTGGTAAAAAATATAGTCCTCAATTTCAAAATGTTAATGATGATATTACTACAAGTGAAAAAAATTCGACCAGCTGATTTTCTCATTTCTTATTCTAAGTGAAATTGTAAAATTTGAAATATAATTATAAAATTCCTTGCGACAAATACCTAGCTAATTAGCATTGGGAATTCTCAGTTATGTAAAGATGATAACACGTTTATGTGTGACAGATGGACATGGAATGTTAACGGGAGCGGTGATATTATTTGCATTTTGTTACTGTGTTTATGTATGCACACATATGCATGCATATGTGTGCATACATATCACAGTATGATGAATGTTGACAATAGTTGAAAAAATTTATGAAATAATCAAAAGAAAACTGATTTGTATACGTGTGTATGTATGTGTGTGTGTGTGTGTGTGTGTGTGTGTGTGTGTGTGTGTGTGTGTGTGTGTGTGTGTGTTTCTGTATGCTTGATATTTCAGTTGGAAATAATTCTATGCAATACCTTACTTTTTCTTTGTCCCGCAATTTAAAAAAAAAACCTGAGAGCGACATCATTGTCCTCTCGTTCTCTAAAATGGTATGGAACAGAAAGATGACACATCCGATATCGTTAGATGAGTGTTATGTTTGATAATAATAGCACTATTAGTAATAATAATAGTAATAGTAATAATAATTAATAGCAATAGTAGTAGTAGTAGCAGTAATAGCAGTAGTAGCAGTAGTGGTAGTAATAATAATAATAGTAATAACAACAG
>UPTC01002048.1:0-10936 GCA_900537255.1 Acanthocheilonema viteae | reverse complement strand
AGTAATCGAAGTTATATCATTCTCATCACACCGTATTTTATCAATAAAAAGAAGTAAAATTTTTTGAATTTAAATTTTGAACATTTCGAGGAACTTTTTGCTATGCATAAATTTTGAATATTTCAAAACAAATTAATAATTGAAGTTATTTTATCCTCATCATACCACATTTTGTTTCAAGTTCGATATTTCCACTTTCTGTTAATTTTCTAATTTTTCTCCTTTCGAAAAATATCAAATCATTTTATAGCAAATTTCGTCGTTATTATCAATAAACGAATTCAAAGAGAGATAATCGATAAACTAATCTTAATTTCAAGGGAATCATTGCTAAGCAAATTTTAAATGCTTTCAAAAACTAGTGAATTCTCAAAGAATTCACACTTAAAACTTTTAAATGCTAAAACAAACATGCGCTTTCTCGAACTTATAAGTTAAGGTTACAAGTAGTGGTCATTGAAGGTCACAAATAATAGTCAATCCCAGTTACTTAATTTGCTCAAATCCCAATCTCAGTTACTTAACTTGCACACATAAAAAGAAACAAGTAAAAATTTTTGAATTTAAATTTCAGACATTTCGACTGAATATTTCAATACAAATTAAGAACTGAAATTATGCTTACTTTAAGTTGGTAGTTTGCTTTGTATAAGCCATTTATATCACCTCGTTTTGATCCAAATTGTTTCATAATGACTCTTCTTGCATTTCATTTTACCATGATTTCTTGTTCCGGAAAATCCCAGACATCTCGGATAGGGCGGGGATTACAAAGGGTGTAATGGAGGAAGGGGGAGAAGAGGAGAACAGGTGAGAATAGGATATGGGAAAGGATTGGGTGATGTGTTATGGGTTAGTGTCGTAGTTTTTTATTTTGTTGTAATAGACATGTAAAGAGAATTTTAGTAATTAAGAGTGATAAGAGTGGCACGTATAGAGAGAGCGGACAAAAAAAGAAAAAAAAATGACGAGGATTATAAATGATACGATAATAGATTAAAAAAAAAAAGACGAAATATATATCGTAATCAACTGAGAGAATGCATTTGGTAATTAAAATTAAGAGGCGATAAATTTTAAATCTTAACTAATTTTTAATTTCTAATTTAAACAATAATAACTTTATTGCATGGCACGTTTAGATTGACGAATTTTTTTTAACTTTAATTTTTTTCAATTCTTGAAAATTGCTTGCGCTTTTGTGTAAATAAAACGGCAAAAGATAGTTTTTCTTTTTTTTTTTTCTATTCAAGATCTACTCTATTAGCGTTAAAATTAATTGTGAAAAATATTGTCAAAGTTTAAGTGGATATAATCCAAGAAGTGTTGGAGAAAGGTTAGCATCACGTAAGTATTAATTGGATATGTAGCATGTCGTTATCTTTCTATATGGAACATTATCAAATAACTGAATATTTTACGATGCATGCGCTTTCTTGCAATATAATTTTAATATTTAAATCTTTTTTTTTTCATTGCATGATCGTGAGAATTCACAAATTCGGAAAGTTTTATTCTTCGCGTTGTTCTTTATTTGTTTAGAGCTTGAAGTGAAAAAGATGATGATAAATGAAAGGAGAAACTATCTTTGGAAGAATAAGAAATATATTGCTTTACTGTTAGCAGCCCAAGGATGCTTAACAGTAATGAGAATCCGGGCTAACGGTGTATATCATGCGCAGTTATGCAGGTTTCACGATATGTTCTCCGCGCAGCTACTTATGTATGTGATCTCATCTATCATCTATGGCAGAGTTAAAGAGTAAGGTTTTTCTTTTTTTTGAATTTATTTGTATTATTTCAACATTGCCAGGCTTGTTTTTTGATAGATTTATTGCTGGGTTTTATAAAGAGTAAAAGGCAGTGTTAATTACATGCGCTTATGGTGGTAAATTTGAATGAAATATTTTAGGGTGAAGTATATTTTAATATTTTTATTTTAGGAAAATAAAATGGTTAAAAAATTCTTGATAATTCTATATTTTTTTTTATAATTTTTTGAAATACACAGTGGCCATGATCAGAAAGAGCGTTAAAGACAACCTATGATATTGACTGATAAACTATTTCGTTTAATCTATTTCCTTGCGGATAGTTGTTCAGAATAATTTGTCATGTTATTGTTAGTTTTCGCTTCCATAGCCAACCAGTTGATTAAAACTTCGTTTGAGTATGAACCTGAAATTTAACAGCCAGTAAACATGTATTCCTAATAAGCTAAAAAAATGACAGGAGAAGGCAAAAAGTAAAAAAATGGAACAGTACGCATAAATGGAGAGATTAACTTTTTTTTTTCTACAATATGTTGCAAGCGGACTGTTTTTCTTACTTTTGTCTTATAGGAACAGAAATGCTTGCTTAGATCTACAAATTTGAATTCGTAATATTATCTTAAAATTTAATAATTGATTGAATTCAGATTGGTTCAACCGATTGCTATTGTGTTGCAAGATTCGGTAAAAACTTTGACCCTGCTCAGCATATTTTTTTCGCATGCTTCATTTCTATTTTTTTATATTTATTTGCCAGATGGCAGCATGATTTCTACCATTTGGTAAATTTTGTGTTTTTATAAGCTGAATAATAGGACGTAGTTCAGAGTGCTTCAATTTTGGTTAACTGATGTTCTATTTGTAAAGTAACTATTGCTGAACATCTATTTTAATTCTGTAGTTTTTGAGAGGTAATAATTCCTGAA
The DNA here is from genome assembly GCA_900537255.1 of Acanthocheilonema viteae. Classification (NCBI taxonomy): domain Eukaryota; kingdom Metazoa; phylum Nematoda; class Chromadorea; order Rhabditida; family Onchocercidae; genus Acanthocheilonema; species Acanthocheilonema viteae. The sequence goes on along the minus strand of UPTC01002048.1, from coordinate 8,238 downwards.
GACTTCTATGTATGAATATCTTTTTAACTGTTGCTAACCTCTTTATTTATTACATATGGTAATCAGTAAAACTTTTGCTTTTCTTCAGTTTTATCTGTCTCTCAATATATGTACATATGGGTTTCTTTCTAATACTCTTAGTAGTTATTGAATATCTAAGTTCACGCTGGAATTTCTGGCCAAAATCTCTTGCCGTTTTTCAATCTAGAAAATTCAACACTGTATTATCGCTTCTACTGGCACTGTTTTTAACTGGTGCTGGTTTTGCTGTTACACGTTCAGCACCAGTGGTAAGTCATTCTAGAAAATTTATTGCATGCAATTTATTGCATGTATTCGTCAGAAAAATATTATTTCGATTGATCGTACATTTCTATTAATGCGAATTGCGATTACAAAGATAAATAAGGAATTAATAAGGACAAAGATAAATAAGGATAAATAAAATTCTTTTTTTTGCATCAAGAAGTACTGCAAAAGATTTAGGTTTATTCCATCGGAAATGGACCGTGGAAATAGACTTTTTCAAGAGTAAATACCGCAGTAGTGCCCCCGGAAGTATTTTTTTATTTTTAAATTTGTTCCCATTTTATTTAGGTCAATCGGGTAAATGTGAAAATCCGAGATCTCCCCCCATCACTTGATGGGTTTACGATTGTTTTGCTAACTGATATTCATATTGGACCAACTGTTGATCAGAATCGAATCGAACAAATTGTGGCAAAAACAAATGCGTTGCATGCAGATATGGTGGCTATTTCGGGTGATTTAGTTGATGGATTCCTATCAAATCTGGTACAACCAACCTTACCACTGGCAAAGTTGAAGTCAAAATATGGTGTCTATTATACCACTGGTGTGTTTATCTTCTTTTTTAATGCTCGTAAAAATACATTCAAACTCTCAGGAATACTTTACTCAGCGTTATGTTTTGCTTTATAATTATAGACAGCAGAATTCTTTTTAAAATATCTTTTATATTAATGCAAATTTTTACTTGATAAAAAAGAAATATTTGCAGGAAATCATGAATACTACTATGGTGACATAAACGAATGGCTGCATTATTTCACGACGAAGTGCAACATCACCGTTTTGCGAAACGAAAATCGTAAACTTTGTTCCAATAGCGGTGATTGTATTTGTGTTGCTGGTGTGCATGATTTGTTCACAGGTATATTCACCTTAGTGATTGTTTTATTTAAAAGTTTCATTTTTTTCTCCTCAAAATTACTCATATAATTAAGGTTTTCTTTCTTTTTTTACTTTTTTTAAATGGATTTGGCTTTGTGACCTTTCTTTGCAAAAAAAAAAGCTAAAAAAAAAAAAATTATTGTCGGTCGTGTATATAATGTCGTACATTTTATGCTGTTGTAATTTTTTTTCCAGAGAAACTTCGGATCCCTGAGCATCACATGGATGCAGAACGTGCATTGAGTAGTTGTAGTGAAACACAACCTGTAATACTACTGGTACACCAACCAAATGGTGCCTCTAAAATCCTACGTAGTACTAAGAAGCGAATTGATTTGATTTTATCAGGTCAGTCTCGATAAAAAAAATCAAAAAATTAGTACAAAAAATTGCATTAATTACTTGGTATAAATTCCTCATCATAATTCTACAGTAGAAATACTTTTTTCGTATAATTTGGCTCATTAAATAATGCGAGAAAAATATCAGACGATGAGTTAAAAAATTACCTGTTCTGTAGATGTACAAAAAATTTTTCTAGGACATACGCATGCTGGGCAGTTTTATATCGTATGGTTTCTCGCATATCTGACAAATGATTTTTTATATGGACATTACAAAGTAAAAAATGGGGACACGCAAATTTATGTGTCATCTGGAGTGAATTACTGGGGTCCTCCTGTAAAAATGTTAAATTTATGTGAAATAACTTTACTGACGTTACGCATGTGATTGTAAATTATATGATATAAACAAAATTTTTTTTTCTTTTTAATGACGTGTACAAATATTTTATAAGAATATTTTTTTATGTGGTAATGTATTGACATGGTAACTATTTGTACATTTTGTTTTATTTATATGTTATATACGTACTGACATGTTAACTATTTGTATGTTTCTATTTTATTTTATTTTTTATAAAAACTAATACGTGATTTTTTACCGGTTGTGCTGTTTGGCAGTATTTTGGAAGTCTGATGCAGAAAAATAATTAATGTTTTCTCTTTGCATCTGCATTATTTTCGTAATATTAAAGTCTTAAAATTATATAATTGTAATGCTGTCTTTATATATTTGCAAGTTACAACATTTCTGTTTTAGTGAAATATGTGTCTGTTGTACATAAAATCTTGATCAAATTTTAGAGAATCGTTTTTTATGCTAAGGAATTTTCTAAGTGCGCTTCTAGCAAGTCTTATTTTATAAAATTCGTTGGGATTTTAATTTGAATTAATTTCCTTAATATCATGTGAACGTATGTTAAATTTTCATTTTAAATAATATGGCGATAGAATGCCAAGCTTATGGGGATTAATTTCTATGCATGTTTATTGTATCATTGCAGGAAATATATTTAAAATGGTAGGAATTTAAAAGAGTTGAGCAATTAAGACCTGAAACAATCCCGACATCCTTAAGTGGAATAATTTATGGTATTCATTTATCCTTGAAATTTATAGAAAGCTGAAAAAATTTTCATTTCAAATGACCATCGATATCTTGTGGTGTCAGTATTAATTCGGACTCTTAATTATTGATTCTAAATAATGATTTCTCAGTAGGTTCATCGAGAAGCAGAAGTCAGCTGATAGAAATAATATCATAGATGAAATAGAAATCACCGTAGGAAGGACAATGAAAATTCAGTAGTCAATCAACTAATCCGATGAATTGTAAATCTATCTCCTTTATTAGATAATATGACGGATCGAAACAATCAAGCATTACAATTTATAAAGTTTGATTTTCATTTTGAATTTAATAGTCTTTAGTTGTGCGTAGTTCTTCCTTAATTCTTTTTTAGACTTTTCAGAATTTTCTGTTTACCGTAGTGAGTGTATCATTTTGCTATCCATCACTTCCTGGTCATTATAATTGAAAAACTTGTATCATTTCGTCCTTATTTTGCAGAATTATTGGTTGCAGAATATGAATTTACGAATGGCCCACTTTCCAGTTATCATTTCGAGTGTCATTTCAGCAGCAGGAATCGTTTTTCTAAATATTTTTGGTTTGGCAATATTTGGTGTAAGTTTCTTCACTTCGTTAAATTTTGTTAATTCTAGAAGTTATCAGTAGATGAAATCTGGTTGCGCATTTTCTTTTTAAAAAAAAAAAGTAATTGTACTTCATTTTCATTTAATTTCCATAAAAAATAACTGGATCAAATTGATTGGGGTAGTTGTATTACTGTGATTATGATATTTTTTTTTAAAAAACTTTTCATGAAGAATGTAGCAGCTTTTTCTATCTATTGTTTGTGTACTTGATTCCTGAAACTATTTAGAGTTCCAGAAGAATCTAATTCGTGAAGTTTTTAGGAGAAATTATATTTAGTATGCAGTTACATTTTGTGATCTCGTATCTTATTTGCAGGTAAACAGTGTCCATGATTATCGGAAAGGCAATCGTGCACGTCAGTTGAGTACAGTCAAATTTGAACTTTTTACACTTCCATTTAGTGTGTTCTTGTATTTTCGACTCATCCAACTTGCGAAGTATGTGCTAACATTTAATACTAATGGTCTTATAATGGATCATACAACAAAGGTAATTTATACGTTTCATAAGAGTAGAAATTATTTTGAATTAGGCTGCAAAAATACGGTATAATTTATATTGTATTGTTTGTGAAGTAACAATCATTAAAGAGATTTACTTGTTATGAGATTTTGCTTTGTTTTCGTAAAATCTCAAAAAAAAGGCAATAGTATTATTGATTACGTTTAACCTTGTCTATTTATAACATCCATTTATAACATTAATAATATGAAGCATTATTATCAAAGAAAGATAAACTACCTCCCCATGTTTGATGATAAAATATCTGTTTAACATAAGTTCATTGTTTGTTTGTTATTTTTTTTAAGTTGAGTCAATAAAAGTTTTGAAAGATAAATTTATGAAAAAAGAAATTTATTCTAGCATTTGCAACTGATAGCTATTGGTACGATATCATGGTTATTGCTGGGACATGCAACACTTTTCCTATATTTTTTTCCTAATCTACCACGTTTTTTCGTTATCTTGTCTTTTTTATCAATCGGTTTATGGTATCACGTTGTTATCCCTTTGGTCGCATTTGCAGTTCTAACAACAGTGATTTGTAGACTGAAGGCAAGTTTTTTGGCTTTGAAATTTTTTATAAATTATTTTAAGATTTATGCTTTTTACTGTTAAAAAAAACCTGTAATTCATTACTGTGAATCAAAACGTGTAATGAAAAATTCATTTCATATTTTTGAATATGCTATTAAAGCAGTCGCTGTAACAGCTGCTAATTCTTATGTGGTCCCTTGGTAAAAAGCATGCCTATGAATTACTTGGTTAAGTTAATCATGGTTTTTGAAAGTATTTAATGTTATCGCAATAAACCGTACATTGACTTCTGAAAAACAACAAAGTGGATGGTCGGGTCGTTTGGGCTCTTTACCGTATTTTTAGTGATAATTTAACTTGTTATTTTATTTTGTTCAATTACCGATAAGTTTCATTACGTCACTTATATCTATGGCTGGCAATTTATCTACATTTTATAATGCTTTTGTGAACTCTCGTGAACTTTGTAAGCGTATTAGAAATTCTCTGCATTTTATCTTCTCAACATTTTTTCCAACCATCGTTCACTATATGTTTCAAATTATATAAAGCAAGCTTTGAAAAAGAGGAATATATTTTAGGCAATAACTGTCTGTTATCCATTCATCAGTAAATACTTATCCAAGTTTTCCGTTTTGGAAGCATTTTGTTTTAATAAAAATGTGCAAACCGCATTCACATTACTGGTCGCTGTTTTTTTATGTTTCTTTTCATACATTTCCAGTGACACACTAATTATCAAAGTTAGTTCTGCTTTTTATCACTTTGTTTTAATTCACTGCATAATGCTCTTCCTTTTTTCTTTGCCCGACAACTAAAATTTTAATTTTGTTTTTTTTTACTTCACTTCAGGTTTGATACATAGTGTGCCTTTGTTATGTTCATAAATTTGATTTTAATTATCAAGAATGTTGCAGAATATATCACTGAATATAAAAAATTTACCCGATGATGCAAAAGGTGTTCGATTTGCTCTCATATCGGATATCCATGCAGGTCCAACAGTATTCAAGGAACAACTAGAAGAAGTAGTGTTCTTGATTCCATTTTGATTCATCCACTTTTGCGATGTTTTAAGTATCCATATTTAGTGGGATGTTTTTTTACCAGGCGAAAAAATCAACGTTTTTGATTTTGCTACTATATTTATTTTTTCCCCATGAATTCCTTTTTTTTTTACTTATAATCTGCTTTAAAAATGCTATATTGCATAAATGATAAATTTTGCTCAATAAGGACTTTGTAGGTTGTGAATCGAGTGAACAGTCAGGCAGTTGACGCTGTATTTGTTGTTGGTGATGTTGTAGATGCTCCAAGAGATTCCATAGAAAATCATGTGAGACCGCTGCGGTAAAAATATATGCAATTTATATCGTGAAATATTAAAAGTCAACATAAGACTTTCTTTGGATAATTGCGAGGATGAAAAAATTAATTTTTGCTTATAAAAATTAAGTTATAACTTTGATTCCCATTTACTCAATTTATAATTGTTGATGTTTTTCCAATCAGTTATCTTTGGAATTAATAGCATTATGAGTGATTTCGTCTAATGGAATCATTTGATGGCTTACTCTGTGGGTTTACTAAAAAGATCAACACCGTTTACATGAGAATTTAATATTAAATTTATTGAGTTACCCCAATATGGTACTCGCAAATGGAGAACTGTTTATTCTGAATGGCAACAACTTTCATTGATGGATAATAATTTCAAATAATTTAATCAACAAATTTATGAAGATTGTTTTTAGCGAGTTTATTTTTATACAATACATTAAGACTTATTTGATAAACTTTTCCGGCAAATAACGAACATCCGGATAAATAATTTTTAAGCACGAAGGCTTCAACACATCGTGTAAGTAAAACTTTTTAAGGTTTTTGAAGCCGAGAACATTTTATGTAAGTGGGAATCACGAGTACTATTATGGTAATCCTTCGGAGTGGTTTGATTTATTTCAACAGTATGGATTTGAAGTCTTAAATAACAGGTCTGTTTATGCAGTTCTTTGACGATTCGGTTCAAGAGATGGAAAGAATTAAACTAGTTGATAATGCATTGTTTGTATTACCTAAAAGTTATTCAAACGTAAAACATTGTATTAGCATGTAAATCTTACTCTTTTTTGTTCCTAGTAATTTCGTATTTCAAATACAAGTCTTTAACTTGAGCGAGGAAATACTAAATTTTTCTTTCACAATCTAATAACTTATATAAGTCGAAACATGTTAAATTTTACTATTCAAGGCATGTGCTTTTTCGTGGTATTTGTGTGGCTGGTGTGAGTGATTATTCGAGTGGACAAAGCGGGTAAGTTGGCTTGAATTTTCTGGCATTTTCACATCGTTATGTTGAATACATATTAACTTCCTGGACGAAATGCAGACCAAATATCAAAATAATCATTCACATTCATTTATCGAATTACTGGATGAGGGATTTCAACTAAAACAAGTTTCAAAATTTAGGATCTTCTTATAGATTGCCTGATCATTTCTTTCAACCGGTAGAAGCACTAAAAGATTGTCCTAAGAATAGTACAACCATCGTACTTTCGCATAATCCAGCTTCGGCCAAAGAAATTGCTTTTAATGATGCGCATTTACGTGTTGACCTCATTTTGTCAGGTTATTTATATTTTTTTAATCTATATAGAGATGATTGGGAGTATTTCACTAAATAATAATACATAGATTATTCTCTTCCATTGGTTGCAACGACGAAAATATACATTAGTTATACATTGGATTTATCACTGAAAAGCATGTTTGTGTCATTTCATTAGTAAATAGAAAAATTTTTCCAGGACATACACATGCAGGACAGTTCTATACGGTTGCGCCGATTGCTTATTGGATGCTACCCTATTATTATGGGTTATATCAGATCTCACCAGAAACGCAGTTATTTGTTACAGCTGGTACATTTTACCAAGGAGCACCTATGAAAATGATTTGGACATCCGAAATTTGGATTATTGAACTGAACCTAGCTTCTTAAAGTTTATGCGCTAGGTTTTCAAAGAGTTTAAATCCTTGAATTTTAAACTTCGACCAAAATGATGAAGAAATATCATCTTTGGTGGCAGATATTTTAAGATTCGTGCATCATGAAAAAATTAATTGTCATACTAATTAAATTCCATAATTCTAGTTTCTTGTTAAGGTTATTAGATGAGATTTATTTTTCTCTGATTGTAAATATGAATACGTATAAAGAGAAAATTCTATATTTTAGAATTTGAATGAATAATTGAATATAACAGAATTTTTCTTGTTACTAACTTATTCTTTGAAAAAGACTATATGTTTCCATTGCCAAACGTGTTATTACTTATTTATTAATGTTTGTATGTTTGTATGTACTACCTGCTTTATAAACCGTATGAAATTTATGTTTGAATCACTGAGAGCCTAATCAGTGACTAAATGAAATGAATTGGCTTACTGATAATTGATATCAATCATTGGTAAGAAATTCATAAAGGACGTTTTTCGACCTTTTAATTACTAGAAAGACGTATGTATCAAAAAATACACAATATCAATAGATATTATATATTTTTACATTATATATTTTTTTATTAGATTGTCTACTCATTCCATGCTTAATTTTGTGATATTCATGCAATATTATTTATTTATTGAAGTGATTCGTGACAAGTATAATGAAAATAGAGTTGAATATAGTTCAGTGTTTGTGCCATAAAAGCTGGTTGCATTTGTTTAATTATTTGCAGGGTCTTTGTATACTTATTTCTTTGTTTTGAATGTTTTTTTTTCGTATATATTTGAAAGGTTGCGAATTTTTATATTTTATATACTTTTTTCCGAATTCCATTTAGTAACAATCAATTTTTTATTTAATTCTATCCAGAATAATTTTGTTCATCTTTCATAACAAATAAATAATTTAAGGAACGATGAATTTTAGATTAC
>UPTC01002046.1:0-10954 GCA_900537255.1 Acanthocheilonema viteae | reverse complement strand
GAGAGAGGGAGGAAGAGAGAGGGAGGAAGAGAGAGGGAAGAGAACTGATTGAGAAAGGACCTTTTGGGTAGATACATAACATTTATATACCCGAAGAAGGAATGAAGAAATACCAGTTTTCTGCGATTCCGATTTTAACTTCAACTTTGATCGTCGTATGTTTGTATGAGTGCTGAATGCATTTTTGTTCCAGCGAATTTTGTCAGTACAGAAAACTGACTTGATTAACTAGTTTACTACTCCTAAAAGCACATTAATGAAATTCCTGATTTTCATAAATTTATTTCGTTCTCTTCTTTCACCTGAAAAATGAAACCTGCTGTAGGGTCAGCTAATCCTTAGCCTTCATAAACTCCCTACAATCAATTTTGCATGATCATATGATTTTTAAAATATAAAGTATATCATATCTGATTATATAAATATAAGTTGATTTGAATCAAAATCAATCCAAATCATTTCTTTATGTTTATATATGCGACATTTGAACGATGGCACATTGCAAACCTGACAACAATTGATCCTATCAGAGTAAGCTTTTTCTGTACGTATTATTTTTATGCAATGAGAAAATGTCTTTTTAGGTGGTATACATTTAGTAATATGAAATATACGAAATGATTCCACAAGTTTAAAAGTTTTTGTCTAATTTAGAATAATTCCACGATTAGCATAAAAAGATGCAAGGTATAATTTTATAAGGATTGAAAATATAACTTTCGAAATTTTTATTGATCAAATATCGCTTAAGAAAGTTTGAAATAGAGCATTGAAAGTTAATTGTTTATTCATAATTTGTTTATTATGAAATTCAAACATTTAGATTTCACATTCGTGGTCAGTGGTCATTGTCGTCAAAATGAAAAATGTTTGTTCTTTGAAGTGAATGTAATTTTTTTCTTCACTTTATCAACATTTCGCTGATTACTTTTACAGTTATTTTTACTTATTTTTTTGATCAAGTAGATAAAAAATATTGCTTCAAAAACTCAAAAAGAAGAACGAAAAATTACTAATGATTTATTCATATTTTATAAAAATTGGACTGCATTTTTTGATGTACTTATAAATTTTTTTACGACCAGATTTAATAAAAAAGTCTTCTTGTTGATTTATCATTTTCCCATTCCTACAGCAAATTCTTTTGCTACCTAAAAATGTAAATCTCAACTCTACAAAATTTAGCAAATATTTTTTTTTGTTGTGCAGAAAAAATTACATTAAGAGTGCGGAATGATTACCAATACTCTCTCCCTTCCTCTCTCTAACTCTCTTTCTCTCTATCTGTCCTCCCTTTTATGAGTAACTTTTTTCATAGCTGAAAATTTATCTGTAGCTAAAATTGGAAAAAATTTTTAAAATTTTTTGATAAATTCAAAAATGCAGGTTGCATTCACTGAAGCTTAATTTCCTGTTTACTAGGAAAAATATTCCATTCACAACTACTATTTTATAAATCATTCTTCAGCTTTTTTTTCTCAAGAGATGATATCTGCAATTTGCTAATAATGAAGTATTGCAAAAATTTCTTGGAATTTTTCCTCCTCTACACGATACGATTAGCATTGGAAAAGATCTTCCTCAATAACTTTTGATATAACTTTTAATAATAACTTTTAATAAGTTATTTTTTGCGCAATCATTCTAAATTAATATTCAGTTGTTTATACAGATTTACGAAATTATTAGCTATTAAATTTGAAAGTAAACAAACTGATAATGTTTAGGAATTGTAAAGATGAATTTTTACAGTGCTGAAAGATGAATAATCATTCAGTAGCATATCCAACCTTTTTTCTATTCTTTTTTTTCCTATTCTGTTTAGGCAAAAAAAAAAAAAAAATGTTAAAGATTAAAATAAGACAGCTTTTTCTGAGTAAACACATTTATTTTGTCATCGATTTCGAAAGACTAAAATATGTTCCATTGTTTGTCAAAGTCAATTCGAATCTTTAATCTCAATCATGGCTACTTCTAATAATGGCATTTTGATGTGCAAACTTTTCCTGCATTACTCGTAGTAATATATTTTTCAATTCATTAGCGCATATTTCCGAATATTCACTTCCTTGTCCAACATTTCAACTTGATGAACTATGGTCAGCTTTCTTATTTCCCAAATTGATTCTTATTTAAAAACGGTTGAAGCAAAGAGCAATATGGATAAATGATTACACTTGTTCTAATCTCTTAGGCCTTCCTTCTGAACAATAAGTATGAAAAAATTAACCTATATAGCAGCGCTATGTAGGTTAATTTCCTACACTGTTCCGGTAATCTTACTATTTACATTCGATTTGAAATCATACTGTACAGGAAAATATCTCTCATATAACAAAATCTTCTTTTCAAAGTAAAAAATGATTTCGAAAGCAAGAAATGTACCGTGAATTTCAAGTTCGATACAATTACTTGTTATGAGATAGTAACATGTCGAATCATTGTTCTTAACAGAATATACATCGTTTACTGAACCCTGGCCTGATTTTTCTTTTTAACAAGTAAATAGATTTAGTAGTTTATTATAAAGGATTTTTCTTTCATTATTTCTGCGTCAGTGAGTCAAAATTTTGAAAAACAAACTCTTTCGAAAATTCGACGAGTTTTCTGGTAAATATTTACATGCTCTGCACTAAGAAGCAAATGACGTAGACTTATCGTCCAAATTTCCACTATTTTTGAGTTATATCCTGTTTCAAAATTTGGCTAATCTTGTATCAACTGCTAGACAAGTAGCATGCCAGAAAAAATCTTTTCCAACTTCTTCATCACGCCAATTAACTTTTGTACAGTGTCCAGTGTACAAAAGCACCATCCACTCATATTTATATTAACAATTATCAATAAAACTTGTTGACTGCATGGAAGGAGATTTATTTAAAACGAGCCTAGAAGATGACCATGCAATAGTTCCAATTAGCCTAAGTGTCTAAAAGCTCAGGTCTCAATGCCAATGATATCTCTTTCAGATAGCCAAGCATGTCATCGATTACCAATTGTTTGTTAGGAGAGCTGGATAACATCTCATCCTAACATATATGGAAGAGATGAAAGCCAGTCCATATATGGACATTCGTTTGAATGGACATCAAAGATTGTAATCATCATTTATCTCTCAAACTACCAAACTATTTCCTGCATGAAGATCATGCAGTTAGTTATCTCCCTTCAGGCAATAATCGACGAATATTGGAAATGGAAATATAAAAATCGACCAGAGTGTCGGCACAGTGCATTGTGTCCATTCAGACTGGTTATCATCGTAACACAGACCCGTGTCGAAGTTACCAAATCCCATTGTTCGAGCGGAACATTCCATTCGTTGCAAAAGTGAGAAGGAGAGGAAGAAAGGGGATTATGTGTGTGTATTTCGTTAAAAGTCATCAATGCGTTAGCTTTGACCTTCGAGATCACAGCTTGCGCACAAACGGTTGCTGCGACGGAAGGATAATTCCTTGTCTATTCCGGAATTCTTTTATTCATCCGAAAGTTAATAACCGATCCCGAATTTCATTTTTCTTTTTTTTTGTCAGAATGATCAAACGATGAGAGTATTCCGAGTGCGCTGGCATGTTGCCAATTGATGTCGCTTGGCAAACTCTGTTTTCTAATGTTTAATCCTTTATGATGACTCTCTCTCTCCCTCTCTCTCTCTCTCATCACTTCCTTTCCTATCCATTTATCTTCTGCCTATCTGTCTGCTTTCCATCCTATCGATGCACTCTTATTTGGGATGCGCTCGAATACTCCTTAGAGAGAAATAAAGAGGAAGAGAAGGAGACATCAATCAGTATTTTCCTCCATGCTCACCTGTGTCCGTCTCGTTCTCTTCGAATTCATCGCTTTCTTCTTCTCTTTCACTTCTCTCTCATCCTGTTTGCATGTACTCTTTCGTTTCTCTCCCATCACTATTCATTACCCGTCTGACTTATTTCATGAACATGCTCGTGTTATTATCGGTCAGTCTCTTCTTTGTCAGTCATGTCAATGAAAGAAAGGGAGAGAGGGAGAAACAGAGGAATCGAGATAGGAATATGGGAGGGGAGAAGGAAGAGTGCCAGAGAAGTATGAAGTTCCGTTGAGTTACTGCTCTGCTGTTGCTGCTGCTGCTGCTGCTGCTGCTGCCGCCGTTGCCGTCATTGCTGCCAAGTGCGGCGATCTTTCCGCTGACGCGACTATCGTTTGTAATCACTTTTATTTGTCTTATCATTCTTGCTGGTAGCATTGTCGACCGCATTGGACAGATGATGTCATTGCAGTCGACAGCGTTACGCTGCATGTTCCGTACGTGCTGCGTGTGGGCACATTTCCAGAATAGCTTTCACATCACTCATACTCTCCTTCGCCGCCACAGATTGCTGGAACATTTTTTCTGAGTGAATGGGTATAGAGAAATTGTAGGGGAGGTGCATATCTCATTTATTACCAAATGAAATCGTTACGTCAATTCATAAGTTGCGTAATAATGGTACAATAATCAATTGTTTAGTGTTTCCGCCAAGCGTTGTCTTATTAGTTCCGTGGATTATTGATAATGCAAAACATAATGTGAAACTTTACGCTTTCAACTCCTAACTAAAAAAGAAACGAGAATTGATAGGATATCCTGATAAGCGTCTAATTTAGTGTTTATTGAAGCTTGAGAGAAATTATTGACAGCGTGTGGGGAGATTTGTTATAAGAGAAAATCATTTCCCGCTGAATACTTATTGGAAAATTTCCGAGCACTAAAAATGGGACGGAGACATAACGTCTCACATTTCTCGACTTCCCAATTGTATGTTTATTTAAAGACATTTGCTGTTTGTCATATCTCGAACTCGAAGTGTTTGTAGAAGCGTGTGAAATGGATCATTTCACAATGGTTCACTCGTAGATGAAATTATCGCCCATCTTTTCTCTTTGCAAAAAACTTACGAATACTCTGTTATTTTCACTCTAGAAAAACAATTCATCACAATCTGTATCACCGATCTAACTTAACGCTGTTAAATATAGTATCAAAATAACAAAGATGATTAAGTCTATTGTAGTATCAAATATCCTTACTAAGAACTGAAAGCATTGCTAGTGTGAATTAGATTACAATAGTTTTTCAGCTCTTTGTTGTAATTCTAAAGATCAAACGGGAATGAATTCTGAATACCATAGGTTACATTTCACTACATGACATATTGAGTTTTATAGTATGCTAATGTTTAACATAGAATGGATATTGGAATTATGACCCAATTTTTCTGCCATAATTTTCCTCTGATTAAATTACTTCTGTTCTTTGAGTTAATCCGGATCTTGTATTCGAGATGGACTTTATTCGATTATATCTCTTTTGTTAATGTGCACTTTCGGATGATTTAATTATGCCAGATTTTAAAAGTTAAAGCAGCAATTTCAGAATATTGCAGAAATGGCTCCAGTTAGTGATGTTGATGAAATCATTGAAACCGAAGTATGTAATCGTTTAATTCGTCTTTCATGTGCTAAGATGGTTAATTCAAAAAGTGAACGGGGTGGTGCAAAGCTGCACCGAAATTTATTAATTCTACATTTGTTGAGGAGAGCTCGTGATGAACAGAAAAGGTTAGCACAATATCACCTGTTTTCATTTGAAATAATCAGTTTTCAAATACTTATTTTTCTCGCAAGAATCCCTAATAATCCTTTCAGGTTCTGTTTAAGAAAATTTTAGGTTTCCGATGTTCGCAAATAACTCCGAATGGATGGAAGAGCCAAGATTAGCAGAGAATTCTATGATGATGTTACATTCAAATCCCATGCCAGCTTTGGATGCTTATTCTCCATCTCATTATGTTGATGTTGATAACGAAGACGAAATGGATGATATTGATTATGAGAATGCGGACGAGGATGCAACTCACCTGCTGGATTTGTCAAAGAAGTAAGCATTTAAGCATTTTGTTTTTTGTCGAGAGCAAAAGATGGGAATTGGAAATGTTGTACTGGTTACATAGGTATTAAGATTCAGGCAGCAGTTCATGTTCTAAAATTTTTGTAGTTTGAAGTATAATGGTGCACAAACAATTTAAATATATTACTATATGGTGGCAGAGATTAAGTAGATAGATTTCTAATCGTTACGGTGAAGGGACATTTTCCAAAGCAGTTATGTGTAATATTTTATAAATGTAAAGGCATCATGAGGAAGAGATGAGCAGCTAAGAACATAGATTGAGGGGTAATGAGGAGTTCTGGCAAGGAGATTGTTTTCGCAAAGGCTTTTCGATTTGAATGATGAGAATAGGTTTAGGTGTAAACAGAAGTTATTCAGGTATACAACGCAAGAGTAATATATAAAATTTTAACGAGATCCAAATACCTTCCTGTTTTTAGAGATCCGTTTTCTTATGCAAGAAAATATGTCTGATTGTCAGCGTGTTTGATGAATGTGCTATATCTTATTCACCTGATGATAATAATAAGGCTTTGAAATACTTATAGTTGAAAAAAGATCGAAACTGTTTTTGGGTTATACTATGTTTTGCGGTGTCTTTTTAGTGGCCTTTTTTGCGAAGGCATGACAACGTTTTCTGAGGGTTTTATGTTTGGTATGTTTTATTTGCTTTACTCATTGATTGATGCCAAATATTTTTCACAACCCCATTTTTATCTTTTCGAGTTTTCCAAAGGATTAACAAATTTTGTTTTAGTCATGAACCAATGCATTTGGTTAGCAACTGTGATGATGGCTTGGTGAAGCAGGAGCAAATTGAATTTGGCTATTCAACGCTCCGTCTTGCACCGTTGCAATATACATTTACTGGCTCAGAAATGTACGGTATAGATGAAACAGCAGCACAACAACACATGTATACCGACTCCGCAGCCCTTCCTGATTTATATTTCTCGGAAGACATAATTTCATCGCAGTCGGTTAGCCAGAATGCAAAAGAAAGGGAAGTAGAGGAATTTGCAACAGATAAATCAAAACGAGATTCTGGATTTGGTTGTTTAGCAGTTTCTGGTGATACAGTTGTTCCTCCAGTTTCAGAACCTCTCTCAGATAACGAAGAAGTTTGTTCATGTACCGATGATGGCGAGACTGAAGAAGGCAGAGATTCTGGAAATGACGCGTTATCTTCAATGACTTCTCTACACCATCGAAAGCGTAAAACGTCCGCACTTCGCTTACCGTCTTCATGCAATATAAAAAAATGTTGTGTTGAAGATCGTCAGTTGACAGGCCTAATTTCGGTATTTAACTCAGGCCTCAGCGTCGTCGCTGATCAGTTCCTCACACGACCGAATGTTTCCAGTGTTTCTTCGCTTCAGCAAACTCCGAAGCAGATTAATTCATTTATACATATTACCTGTAATCCATTGATCTGTTAGTTGCATTTCAATTTGATTTAATTTTTTTTTTTTGTTTACACTTTCAGATTGTTGTCTGTTCAAGCCATGATTTATCTAATTTTTTCGCACAATCCAAATCTGTTTGACCTGATTTTGCTGAAACAACAAGGTTGATACTAAATTCTTAACAGCTAAGAATTTTTGGCTAATGGTACATGCTGTCGAATAACAAGTTTGTGTGTCCAAAAATTATGAAGTCAGCTGTAGAACTTTCAGGAATGGTTCTTTCATAACGATCATGTGTTTCATAGAATGTTGTAGTGTAGACGATAATTATATTGCTTAACTTCACATTCCTTTTTATATCAGAAATAATGAGGTGATAGGTCATGGCTTTGAGTCCCACACTGTTATTCTGGATATCTTGAGAAAACTGCCCGTTGATCAGTTTCTTATCTGCTTCAGTACGTTGTTTTTATGGTTGGCAAAACATTGCCTTATTATCAGCACACATTTAATGCCATTATTTCAAGTTCTTTACAAAAAACCTCATACAACAATGCAAGTTCATTTGATAATGATTTTTGTGGAATTCTACTTCATGCTAATATCGTTTACGAGTCCGATGAAATTCACTTTCTTAATTAAATCAAATGACGAAAGCAGATATTTTTGAGTGAAATGTCATATCTCAGAAGTTATGGAATTTTTTGTCGAAATTTCTTGTACTGTTTCACCTGATGTAGGATTCTTTCTCAGTAAGGCAGTGATTCACGAGACCTCGTACTAATAAATTTTTTGTTGCCTGCACCATTGTGTGAAAAGAAGTCCGCTAGTCAAACAAGCCAAATTTAAAAGTGATCCAAAGCCGTCTTGTGCATCCTTTTGTTCACAAAAACGAAGTACACTGTTGTTAATTTCCAAATTTTCATTACTTTTCGAAACAACACAACGCGATTTGGATCAAACGCATGTTTGGTGACGTATCTGATTTTCAGAATATATATTTGGTGCTTCAGGACGTCATTTGAGCCTTGTATCTTCCCTCTTTAATATAGTAACTTGTTTAATAAAATTATATCAGGAATATTTTTCTTTTGTTTTTCTGGAATGGCTACCCCGTACTTTCAGTTTGATGAGATGAGATTTGTGGCATTGGATTCACGTGGACATTTCATTTAAGAAATATTTTAAAAGTTCAAAGAGGCTTGAGACGTTCGTTCTTTTCTGGTGTCAAGTTTACTATTTTGTGTTTTAGAAATTGTGATTTGCTTTGAAGTGTGTTATTTTATATATTTCTCCTAATTTGCATCTTTTTCTTGGAAAATATGAGAAAGGAGGCACAGAGGGAAGTGCTGTAAGAATCTTTTCTATCAGAAATTAATATTCGGATATTCAAGTTAATTTGTCTTTGTGCATTCAATTTTAGGGAGTGGTTAATGTGTGTATTTGTGTGTGTGTTGCTGTGTCAAAGGCTGTAACTGTGACAGTTTAATTCTTTCCTTCCCTATAATCTCTAGCTACATTAGTTCATTTTAAGATTTTTTTCCTCCTTGAATTTTGTGAATGTTTTTATGTTTGATAATAATGAGATTTAAACGGTAATATTTTTTTTTTCTTCCTTCCTAGTCCAGAAAGCTGTTTTCGCAGTAATGTTTGTTCCATTATCTTGTCTTAATAAATTTCTTTTTGTACATTTTACCATTTTTCAGCTATAAAATACGAATAGTGGCATCTTGTCATTTCAGTATCAGTAATGCTGTTTACTGCGTTACCCATGTAATATTACTTTTTGAACAATCCCATATCGTACTATGTTTTCCAGAAATTTCATTTCTGGAAACCATAATTCAATGTGGGATTGCATTAAACAGTGTATGATTGTCCTGATTTATATCCTCGATTTTTTTTCTAAATTAAACTATGTGTTAACGATTTGTTACATTGCAACAATATGACGCTGTATGCTTATTTCTTAAATATGTTCTCCATTTTGAGATGATGAGGATACATTTGAAACAATGGCAGTGTTAAAAAAAGAAGACTAACTTTTATTTTTTCGTGCAGCGGATCCACTTGAATTGAACAAGGACCAAACTTCTTATTGGAATTTAATCTGAACTGGAAGTGCGTATTTGCGAGTTCAATTTAATAGGTGTTTATAGGAATATCGATATCAAAAATCTGGCATATCATAATTAATTACAAATAATAAGTACACATTTCATCCAACAGTGTTAGGAAATATTGATTGAAAAATGCCAATAAAGGATGACAAAGAAATACACGTTGTAAAGTGCTGAACTATTCATATACATAAATAATTGAGTATAATTCATTTTAAGTAGACTGCATGTTACTTAAACAGTTTCCAGTAATTTGAGAAGATACAGCTTTGCAAGAGATGATACAGCACGAAAATGTGCAAATGCATATTAACAAAAATTTTGCATACTTCCATAGGAAATTATGCGAATATCATTTTGGAGCTGCAAATTTACAGCAAAAAAAGCATTGTATCACAAAAATGCAAAACTGTTAAGAAACAATGGCAATGATGACAAAAAAAAAAGGTACGTGCATAATGATAGGAATACCTGAAGAAGAGACGAAAGAGCAAAGACACAGGAAACTTCACATCTAAATGAGATTTTCAAAGAAGCGAAATTTATTTCTTTCAAAAGATGCAAAGTGAATTCCCTTTGAAAAAAAGACAAAATTGTCTTAATGTGTCTCCTAACTTAAAATTTCACTAGTAAAAGTCAGGACCCGAGAATGAAGCACCTAATTGATTCCTAATTAAAAATTATTCACTTGTTTTTGTTTTAGTATTACCATTTTTATAGCTTAAACAAGTGAAATTAAGCCTAACAGATGAGAAGATAGTGAAAATGAGACAATTACTGTGGATATGAAATGTATGACAGACAAATAGCAATATATAAAGCGCTGGGTGATACTTTTTATGTACAATATGAATTATTAATTATTCTAAAATAGGATGCATTTATTATTGATTGGGGCAAATTAAAAATTGAACATAATTTAAAATAAAAGTCAAAAATGTGTTTCTCCTTTATGCAAAAAAAAAAAAATCGAGAGATCCAAATTTTTTATAAGTTTAATGTTTGAATATTTAAAATTCAGATTATTCCACAGATTATATTTTTAGAAATTTGGAAAAAAACCATTCCCTCATTTTATCAAAGACTTGAAATTTTCATCCAAAAATCGATTTATCAAGATTTCAAACCTAGAAAAAAAAAAGGTGTGGAAATATATTATCAAGTGATGAACATTCAGGAAATTGTTTTACTATGAAATTGAGAGAAATGTAAAAATTTACATTAAATTTTCGTCATGAGCATGTAATTTCCAGCTTGCTTCATTTGCATTTGGCATTAAAAACACTGAAAGAAGTCAATATCAGTCTTGACAATAATTTTTTTTTTTATTTTTTAAAAAAATCATGTCTAATGCAAAAACTTGTACGATGCAATGTTTGGCTAGAAATTTTGATATATTCTTTTAGGTAATTTTCACGTTCACTTCAAAAAGGATTAATAATGTGTTATGGAATTTTTAAAGCTTAGTTGAAACTACAAAAAAACGGAAGATTTTATTTATTAAAATAAAATTTTTT
>UPTC01002044.1:0-10956 GCA_900537255.1 Acanthocheilonema viteae | reverse complement strand
AATTGTAAATTTAAGAATAAGAAATTGAAACCAACCATTTTTTGCGTTTCTCTTGCTTATACAAACCAACTTCATCATCAGCAAGAATTTCTATAGCGCTTGCTTTGGCTAAGGCATTGAAATCATGATCCACCGCTAAACCACGTTCTGCATTTGCTTCCGCAGGTGCATAAGCTAAAAAAAGTAATGTCACATTTTTTAACAGAACCCTTCAATGATTTCGATTTCTCCGAAGCAACATCGAAAACATCGTAATTCCAGATATTTATACCATTTAAAGATTTTCAGTCAAGTAGGGAACAAAAAGCATATCGAAATTCTAAAGCAATTACCAATAAAATGCTTTTTCTTTTCTGCCAATAGCTCATCAGCTTTTCGCTTTCCTCCCTTGTATTTTTTTTGCGTCAGTGCATTTATGGCCGAAAATTTCGTATTTTTTATCACTGTTTGAAATGTATTTTTCTGAAATGCATTCGTTCAGTTCAAGTTCAAGAAATAATTACCCAATTTGTTACAACGCAGTCCAAAATATATTTTATATTCAAATTCAATGAATTAAATTATCAATGAGGAAAAATTTTACTATTAAGATGACATATTTTTATTTGTATTTGTGACTGGTTATAATAATATAACATAACGGTCACCGCTACAATTTAAAAGAATTAATGGAATATGATGGACATGTTCGATGGTCATATACTGCATCGCAAAAATAAAAAATCCTACGATTTTTTTTATAGAAGAAAATAAAGTACTTATTAAAGAAGATTTCAATTAGAAAGTGGTAAAATTCATATAAATGAAGATGCAAAAGTGCGAAATTATGATAGCTAAACTCACTAAAATGTCTTCGCTTGCTTCAAATATAGGATCGGCTATTTTCGACTGGTCGAGATCAGCACACTTATCCGAACCAGTTTTAAACTGTATATAATTCTGATGAGCCTTACGTTTTTCCTTCATAACAGCTGCTGATAAAGTCTTACTACCACTTTGAATTTCAAAGATAGTCTGAAATTACAATTTACAAATAAAACATACATGGCCTTCGCAGATAAAAACAAAATCTCTCTCATTTCGTACTCAATAATTAATAATATATTAAGTTTTGACTCAATCCATTAACTTAGGCTCGAAACGAGGGAAATTTTGTCACACTAAAAAGAAAATAGATGAGCTTATTCCGTAAAGAATTGTCCTAAGTATACATAAATCCATGACTTGATAAAATATTTCCAATAACCTACTGTTCTCTTCTCTGCTGTCTGCATTTATTTTCAAACATTTATAACAATAAGTTTGGAAAAATTCTACATACTGTTGTCGACTTAAAATTGTGCAAATCTCGAAGCAACGATTGCCTGACAGTTTCTTCCGGTGTTTCCTGCTGAAGAAATGGATGAACCGAAGCCTTGAATAATGCCTCCTTGATTTCATCTTTTGCTCGACGTACTGACTCAGCTGATGGCTGTGGACGAATTTTCTTATATTTCTGCATAGCATTTTCTGATTTTTTCAAGAGTTCGTCCTAAAATTTGAATTTTAATTCAAATAAGTTTAATATTTGAGTACTGCTGATAAGAATTTTAAGGTTTACCAATTCATCCGAATTGTCATGCACATTTTTCAGAAAATCAATTTCCCTATCAATAATACCATCTGGAAATATTCCGATCAGTGTCTCATCTGAAATCGATACGTAAAGTGTATTAGAAGCGAAATTTATAATTATATTAATGTTAATTCCGACTATTCATGTATGTCGGATTAACTAAAACTGTTACAAAAATTTATGAAATTGATAAAATATTTGCCTTTATTGACAGAACTAGTTGTTGCGAATTTTAAAGGACGACTTAGAAACAGGAAGAGATCGATCACGTATGGCACTTCGTCTGTACCGAATAAGCTGATGGCTTTTCCGGAACGGCCAGCACGGGCAACTCTACCTGCAGTAAATAAGTAATCGAAAGTTTAACAGGAAACATTACTTGTTTATGAGAAATAAAATATTAAAGCCTCACCAACACGATGAACAAAAAGTTTCGGTTTAGGAGGAAAATGATAATTTATTGCAACATCCAAAAGCGGAATATCGACTCCTCTAGCCGCAATGTCTGTCACAATTAATAAGGAACATTCATTCTTGCGAAATCTGCAAATTTATTTGTTGATATAAGCGAAAAAAATATTTGCAATTTTGAAAATTTCTCACTAGGATGAAATAATCAAAATGGGTATGTCATATAACAATTGTCACATAACTGCTGCTACAGAACGGAATTTTACAAATGAGAGATGACTGTCATATTACGTCACAACTGTAATTAATTCATACTTTTGAATGTTAATATTCCTAGCTACAGAGTCCAACTGGCTATACAATACCACGCAATCGATTCCAGCTTTTTTAGCAACTGCTGCTAAATATTCTACATGCTTCATTGTTGCACAAAAAACAACAGTTTGCTCATTTGCTGCTATAACTTCACGAGCAAGATGTAAAAATGCCGCCAATTTATCATCTGCGCGACAGTGTAAAAATACCATTGATAGCCGGTCACTTATTTTTTCAGTAAGATCAAGTCGAACTGAAAAAAAAAAAACTTCAACTTTATTTTTGTTCACATTTCTTAATCACTCTGAACTACACAAATAAAAGAACAAAAAACTATGCTTTGTAACATGGTAAGGGTTAATTATTTAATTCTTTGAAAAAAACTTGCACAATTTCTTAAGGTTTGATTTCTCGCAAAAAAAATAGCCTGCATTGAGCAATTTATTAATTTAATGTATTCAAAATATATCAATTAATACAGTTAATTTGTGATGGAAGTTACAAAACAACTAATTTATAAAACAGCTCATTTGTGATGAAAGTTACAGATACATTCATTAGAAACTGACAAAATACCTAGAACTGGATCTGAAAGGCCTGCTTTTGAAAAAGCAATGATACTCTTTGGAAGAGTGGCTGAGAAGAGCAAAGTCTGTCGATTTTCCGGTAATCGTTTCAGCACTTCCTTAAAATATATTGCATGAGATTATTACCTTTCTATAAATTGAAGAATTTTTAGAGATGAAAAAATTTTGACTTCGATACTTCTGGCTTGCCAATTTCCAGCAAAAATAACCACATTACGGTTAGTATTATCATCACCTACTGGGAAAGCTTCTGATAAAAAGTACGTACATATCAATTTATATCAGCTGCATGTTAACTTGATAATCTATTTAGTTTTTCGAAATAAAAACTGAATTTTTAATATCCTTAACAACTCTTGAACTTATCAAAAATTTCTGCACAACGGTAAAAATGTACGTGAAGTTGTTCAGCAAAGCCCATTTCAAATAAGCGATCTGCTTCATCAAACACAATAATTTGCACTGCAGAAAGACGAAAGTCCATTTCAACAAGAACATGCAGTAGACGTCCAGGTGTTGCAATCACGCTAAAATCAAATTTTTAAATCCTTGAAAAGGTTATAAATGCCTATACTAAACTATAAGAACTGCTAGATAACTAAGGAAAAGATTTACATATCCGGTTTTTCGTGAACAGCTTGAAATTGTTCCTCGATACGATCGCCACCCACTAAAACTGCACAACGTAAACCAGTAAATCTTCCCAACTGAAAACAAAGAATAAGTTCGATATTTATGAAAATAAGAAAATTTAAAATTGCTTCCAATAGATGTAAAAAGATGGATATTTTAATCATAACACATTTCAAACATATTTCAACACAATCAGCAGTATTCAGTGCAGTAAATCAACAAGAATTATTTAAAAATTAACAGGACTTCTATTAAGAATCAGTGATATGACGAATGTTTTCTTCTCCAAAGCACAAAATTTATCACTGAAAAATTTTTTAAAAAATTAATCAAAACGATCATATAGACATCTACAGATATAAAATCATTGACTTTTATTATGCTCAACACTATGCTCCTTAAACTAATAATCAAAAGAAAATATCAACCTCCTTAACTACAGTGAAAGTTTGCATTGCCAGCTCTCGTGTCGGTTCAATAATCAAAGCGCGGATGCCTTTCATATCGCGAGTCTTTAATTTCTGTAAGATTGGAATAACAAAAGCTGCTGTTTTTCCGCTTCCTGTTCTCGACATAGCAACAATATCTGCAAATAATAGTAAATCAATACAGCTCGTGCCGAAAATCAAATGAACATATTCCTAAAAAGCATTTATTAAAAGAAGTTTTGCAAAATTTTTGAGTTTCGAGATTTATTTTCAAATAGTGAATATGGAAAAAAAAACGCACATAAAAAGCTCAAGACAACAACATATCAATGGAAGTGAAACATTTAAACCTTTTCCATCAATAATTAATGGTATTGCTTTGCGCTGAATTGGTGTAGGCTGACGAAATCCTTTTTTTTGAATTCCTTTGAAAATCGTATGATCCAAACCTATTGAAAGACATTTTAATAGCTTATAAGAAAAAAAAGTCAAAAATACAAACTTATTCCTTCAATATGGCAATCGAAGTGATATTTTAAATTATTATCCAAACTATTGTACTACTTTCAAAGTTTAAAAAACAGTGGAAAATTTATACTATCAGAAAATAATAAATTTCCAAATATCAACACTGAAACATACCAATGGATTGCCATCCTCCAGCTTGTCGTTGCTTTCGATTTCGGGCACTTTTCAAAGTATCATACAGTTCTTCCGTATCCGAACTACATTCCACTTCACCGCTACGCATATCTCTATGAATCTTTACCAAATTTACAATGAAACACAAATACGCACATTCTCATCACTTAAAAACAATAATAAACTCCAAATTAACCCTAACTTGACCTCCAACCTTCTCTAACCCATAACGTCAGTCTTTCGTCGCACCCCGGATCCCAACCTTCCAAACAGACTCGAATCAATGATTTCAGGTGAATCGCGCTGGTTATACCGGTATTTGGCGAATTCGGCTTTTTCTGTCGAGAATTCGGCAAGAGCGAGGAATGTATAAATCCTAAAATATGTACCTTCTAAAGTTCTCTGCATACCCCGCAATCCCGGTGTTTCTTAATCATTGCCATAACAATTTTGCTGTTCCTCTTCTCAGCATATTATCCATTTATCATTAAGCTCTCTTATCATTTGTACTTCCACCTATTCATTCATTCATTCATTTTTCTCACTCCTCTCGAATTCATCATTCTTTATCAGTTTCTTTCAATTCTTTCACATCTATCGTATGTCAAGTTGTGTTAACTGATTTTGATTATATTATCATAATCATTTTACAGTATGGCAATACAATATAAAACGAAAGCTCCAAGTGATGAATGTAGATGGATATGCATATATCCATTATATATGAATTCTCGAAAGACCATTGCACAGGGACGACGAGTGAGCAAGAATAAAGTATGGTATCATTCAGGTTAAAAAAAGTTTGAAGATTTCTTTTCTTCAAAAGCATTCCAAATTCAAATTGTTTATTTCTTCTCGTAGCTTTATACTAATATATTTTCGTGTTTAAAACTTTTTTTGCTACTAAAGAAAATTTTTTGAAGGCAGTAGACTCACCAACAGCTCAAGAAATCTTCGATATTTTGTCGAATGCTGGCATGAAAGTCAAACTTGAGGTATTTTATCTTTTTTTTCTCATGTACAACTTTGCATGTCTATCCTACTATTACAGTAAGCTTCAGATGACATCTGTCAGCTTTATTTTCAAACTGTGATATCATCAAAATTGTACAAAAATATTTTTTGAATGAAATAAACTTGTTTTTTTTTTCTTTTAAATTTGACTGATTTTGCGAAGATACATTTAGTTTGCTTTTTTCTGTCACTTTCATATTCTGACCTGATTGTGTCGTTTCATTTTCAGAAACAAAAAATGCATCCTTTAGATCCAAATCGTGATGCTAATTCGCAAGGAAGAGTACGAGTGCAATTACGGAATGATGATGGTTCCTTATGTGATGAAAAATTCCCAACAAGTAAGAATGTATTCCTTTTGTCGATTAGAAAATTTTGATGTTACAGCTGTTGTTTATGGTTTTTTTTTGACTTGTACATTATTACAGGGATGTCGCTGATGTTATACGCATGTGAAATGGTGCCAAAATTGAAAACACGTCAAGTTGGTGGTGGGATAACATCACAAACTTCTTCGGGTGGCGGAATTGGTGGTGGGAAAGCCAATAAAAAGAAGAAGCGATAAAATTCATTTGTATATTATTTAATCAAATTCGTATGTCTCAAAAGTTTGTTATACATATTATACTATTGTTAATATAAAAGAATTTCAAAAAGATTGAAAATAATCTTTAGTCAGATCGATGTGATATGGTTGGATTTTTAGTGGTAGCTTAATTTTTTATAAACTTTAGGTTTCAGTTCCTCAAGATCTTTTAAATGATTTGATTGTTATGTTTCTTTTTTAAATAAAGATCTCTTATTTTGAGCGAAAATACTTTTTTAATTTATTTTATTGAAAATTTTGACTTTTTCTAAAATTATTTTATTTTAGATTTCTTGCAAACGCTGATCTGTGATAAATAGCATGCCGATAAAAAAGTTTGCGGAGATTTGCTGCATATTGGCAGATCAAATCAACAATCTAAACTTTACATTCAGCTGATTGATTTGATAACATATTCCATACTTTCTTAGGTGAGCTGAACATGGCTATTATATTTGGACGGCCTAGACTTCTGAGAAGATTCTTGAAACACTTGTCTTCACATCACCTTTACAGTAAGTAAAGCAGTGAATATATCAGTCGAAATTAAATCTATCGTGCATTATTACATTTCCTTCTGTCAACTAGAAGTCTACCATCTCGTTCAAATCAATCAAACCGTTAAGGTTATTACAGGCAACCTTTTTTAAGGAAGAGAATATTTCATACTATTAGCTTAGCAGAATATTATAGTAAAATATTGTTATGTCTAAGTTATCCAAAACTTTATGAGATTAAGGTCATTTTGGCTAAACTCGTTCCATATTATTCACATATTTTTATCAACGATATCATTTACATTTATGATATTAGTAAACTGAACAGCAAACGTTTTAAAAATGAAAACAAGCTTTCATACAAGCAGATATCGGAATATTTCCAGATTTAATTCAGAATATCGAATTTCGCGAATGCGCAGTCGTTGGAAAATAATTTCTTGATCAGAAATATTTTGCATATTAGTTCGTGCGAGATTGCTATACTTGGTGAATTTCTTCTTAGCTGGGAATGGTGGCATTTGTTTGCGAAGTTTTATATAACTATCAAAATGAGGCGCCATATTGTGTTACACTTTGTATCGTGCTGTATTCTTCACTCTTTGTAATTCTTATTCCTTGAATTGGTCATAAATATCAATAGTGGAGATGATGATAAGATCATCATAATTTTTAATTATTTCATTTAAAATAGATCATTATTCATCAGACAATTAAGAAAACTACGGAATAATACATTAATACTTCATATTTAGAAATAATAGCAAAGTATCGGAATTGTGAACATCAGAAATAAATGAGTAGAAGGATCGGAAAATAGATGAATATTATTTGATCTGTCTTGAATCTCGAAAGTGCAAACATACTCTCGACTGCTCCATACAAATAACACTTGTATATGAGATTCAGAAGCGACTTTTCAGTGGAAACATTCAGTGTAATTTGCACAAAACATGCAGTCACTGAGTGTACATTCGTAATTTGCGTAAAATATAATTGATCTTAGTGCGATCATATTTAATCTAATATTAAATTGATTAAACAATCAGAAAAGTTGATATCGAGCACGTTGTCTCATATTTTTTAAGTTAACGTAAAGGACGTGTAAATGACGAGCAGTGTTTAAAATCTTGCAAGAAAAAATACCCTCTGTTCTTCTTATCATTCGTTGTGTTACAATGAAATATTTCTTTTTCCTCTCTCCCTCTATAGATTCTCTTGTTCCCCTTCCTCCACCCCCGTATCCCCGCTATTTCCCGTATCTAATCTAATTTCTTTTTGAGAAATTTTACTTGAATCAATCAACTATTTTTTATCATTCGTCGATAAATTCATATTCAATCATCATCTCTTTACGTCCAACAAACGTTGATTACTATCGCTTAATCATTAGACGTGTTATGTGTAATGATTTCCTTTAATGTGACATAGTCATTGCATCTATTTTAAACATGAATCATTTTATTGTGTACGTAAAAATGATACGTAGCATTTTTATAAAATGGAATGAATAATAGCAGTAGTGATAATAAATAATAATAATAATACTTAATAAAATTTAATAAGCCATCGCAGCTTCTTTATATTCTGTTGGATCGGTGGTGAATAAATCTTCCAATTTCCACTGTAATGTCTCAAATGTAGGCCTTTTTTCGGGTTCCTTATGCCAGCACTGCAACATAATATCGTAGAGAGCCGCCGGACAACCTGTCGGACAGGCCATCCGATAACCATTATCCACCTGTTGCAATACTTCTGCATTTGTCATACCTGTAAAAGTAATTAGCACAAGAAGAAAAGGATAAATCAAAATTTTTAATTTAGTTAAATTAATGAGGATTAAATTTCACTTCTTATTCACCTTTAGATTTTTTTTTTTCATTTCTTAAGCACGAGAAAAATGGATGAGCCAAATTTTTCCACCTTAATTAAATTTTCATCTTAGGATGAAATATGACTGTTGAGTAAAGAGTTTAGGAAGAGGAATAATATGCTTCAAATAATTTTAATATCTAATAATTTTTAAATCAACAAAAATTTTGTTAATAATTGCTAAAAAAATTTTACCCGGGTAGGGTAATCGACCATAAGTAACAAGTTCGATAAGTAATATTCCAAAACTCCAAACATCTGATTTAACTGTAAAACGATTATAGTTTGCTGCTTCTGGAGCTGTCCACTGTAATATTTTCTAATTAAAATGATAAATTTAATTCTGAAAAATTATTCATTTGATCCTCAACCGGAAATCTTTTCCTTACTAATAGTGAAATTTAAAAGAAAAAAGTGAATTTATAAAAATAGTAGAAAAAGTGAATTACTTTAATAGGAAAACGTGCACCAACACGTGCTTCATATTCATGTTCTCGAATTAATCGTGCCAATCCAAAATCAGCAATTTTAACGCATAATGCATGTGACATGAGAATATTACGAGCAGCTAAATCACGATGGATGAAGTTTTTCTCTTCTAAATAACTCATTCCTGATGCTATTTGCGCAGCAATATCAACTAATTGAGCCATTGGACAATTTCTTCCTCGACCCTTAAAACTTTCATATTTATTTTTTTTAACTGGTTCAAAAAATTAAAAATTGTTAAGAATGAATTAATTATCTTAGAATATTAGTTTTAATTGCATTTATTGATATTTGTAATGAGATAAGAGTGATAATTTGAAATATTTTTACTGTTTTTTCTCTTAATTTTGAAGATTTATGGATATCTTATTCACTTTTAGATTTTTGGAATATTGTTATTATTTGATTTTCTTGCATTGAGGAATGAAGTAAGTGATGAATTAATTTGCTCTTGGAGTTTAATTTAAAGAGCTAAAATTATCATTAATTTTTTTTAAAATTATCATTGATTTTTTTGAGAAAATCTAGAAATTTTAAAATTCATTTTATTGTCAAAAAAATGCTTCGTTTGGTGCTCCTAATATTCCATCATTTCTTATCAGTCAAATTTATTTTGACCAATGGAAGTATTCCTGACCAGGAATAATTCCATTGCTCAAAATAAATTTCAATGATTTAATATATTCAATTTAAATTTTATAACAAATTTTACCGCATTAAAACTTTAATAAGATGGTAAAAAAAACGTAAAATGCATAAATGTACTTCCTCAGTGGGAACAAACGGATGAAATGAATATTTCCAAGTTTGTTCAAAGGAGCAAATGAACAAATTGTAAAAAGAATACCGCAGTGACAGGTATAAAAAATAACTGATAAGTTATTCTTGCCGAGGTGATAGAGGTAAGAGAGTAAAGCATATCGATATTGACGTAATAAACAAACCTGAAGGAAATGCAATAAATTTTGATCCATCAATTCAGTGATAATCAAAATTGGCTCGTCCTTGGTGCATACCGCATACAATTGCAATAATTTCGGATGCCTCAATTTTTTCATAATTTGTGCCTCTGATAAAAAATCATTCGGATCCGTTGTACCACTTTTGAGCATTTTCACAGCAACCGGCGTTGAATGGTTCCATCGACCTTCCCATACCTGTAACAATTCATTATAGCAAATTCATTTTTTTTTCTTCTTCAACTCTCATTCTTTTTGCTTGTTTTTTAAAATAATCCTATTAAATATTATTGATTTATGAAGATTTCTTCTTGAAAATTTTTAAAAATTTATCATAAAATATTTTTTTGCATCAAAAAAAGGAAGGATAGGCATGAATGAATAGAAATGTATTATTTTTTTTTCTTTAGAGGTCAGGCCTATTATCTCAAACAAGGCCTGGGATGAAAAAAAAAAACGAAACTTCCGATAATATTCAGATATGATAGTTTTTTAAAAATTAATTTACAGGAAAAAATTATTTCATCAATTACAACAGAAAAAAAAAGAAGATTGTTGCAACCTTTGCCTTTTAATTAATCCTAATGAATTCTATGATATAAACATAGCCAAATGTAACTTCTTTTGAAAATTTATATTACTGTAAATTGTAAATAAAAATAGAGCAAGATTATCTTTTTGCGCGATTAGTTCCAATTAAACTTTGGAATATTCAACATTTGCATCGGAATGGTTTAATGTTTGTCGCGCGAAAACTATTTGTTCCGTTGGTAAAATGATTGATTCCGATAAAAAATATTTTAGAGTTTTAAAGCATTTATAAAAATTGATCGATAGACAGAGCAATTTATATAAAATAATGAATAAAACTTATTGGTAGTTGGTAATCTTGAATTCGAAGATATATA
>UPTC01002042.1:0-10962 GCA_900537255.1 Acanthocheilonema viteae | reverse complement strand
CCCGATGCTTGGTAAAAAGGTACCTAAAATTGATTTAATAGTGATTTTAAAGGTTATCTTGAGAAGTCCTTAAATAAATGCTAAATATGAATTGTTGAACCAAAGCATTTTTAAATATCCGCTCGGCGCCATGCAAAATTTAATACATCATTTAAAATTAATGCAATAAAAAAATAAAAAAAATTTCGGAACACACATTGCGGAAACAGAAATAATAGCAAAATTGCAAAGGAATTCTCTGTTGTTCTCTTAATATTTGTGAGTTCACAAATTTTAATCGGAAGCAATTTTGCAAATATCGTCACCTGAGCTTCACCAGCGATTGCTTTCGCCAGAAGTGTTTTACCGGTTCCAGGAGGACCAACCAAAAGGACACCTTTTGGAAGGCGTGCACCCAGCTGCGTGTATCGTTCTGGATCTCGAAGGTATGATACAATTCCACGTAATTCGTTTTTTGCTTCATCAGCCTAAATGTTTTAAAAATATAAGAAATTAGAAAACAGAGATACGAAATTTAAAATGCGGGAAATAAATGTACTTACACCGCGAACATCTTTGAACGTAACACCGATCACTTCTGGATCAACTTCTTCTACAGAAGTAAAGAGAGACGTCTGTGGAATACCAAATGACTTGAAAATGATGTCTGAAAAAAAAAACATTTCGAAATTTTGTGATCTGTTATAAAATCAGTGTAATCTGTCAGAAAAAAAAAGAGAAATAAAGTGAACTAACATTTATCAGGAAAATATAAAAATGAAATAATGCTGGGAAACGAAGTCCTGACAACTGCAGCATTTCAATTAACGGGAAATAACATGTGTTATTTTAGAGAACCGTTATTTTTACAAACAAAAAGAAAACAACAATTAAGTTTAATCAAGAATCATTAGAATAAGAAAATATCTAACTTCAAAACTTACAAAGTCCCAGGCCGACTACCGTAGCCGAAAAAAAAACTGTTCGGAATACTGATCTTTTCTGCTTCTGTTCATTTGAGTAATCCAAAGCAGCCATATACCCTTCCTATAACAATATGCAGATAAAAGTAATCTACTTCAGGTTTTAAACTTCTAGAACAACTTAGTGTGTAATAACAATTTTATAATATATAATCTACTTCAGATTTTAAGCTTACAGAACAAGATCCAATTCTTCGCAATAATAATTTTTTAACATAATGCAAAAAATCAGAAAATTTTCAAAGCTAAGTTCGAAATCGAGTTAAAGAGATGGCGTACCAGAAAACCCTTTCTATCATTATCGGATACTGTCTTCAGTTTTTCTCGAAAAGCTTTTGTTTGCGGGCCCTTTCGTCCGATGCTCTGAAAGAAAATTTAATATAATAAATTCGTAAAGATGAATCTCTTATTACTGTGAAAGCAAAAATAAATACAAACTATTATATTGCAACTTTTTATACATTGCCAAAAATTCATATAATCTCTGTTCACTAGAAATTCGTTTAGATTCAAAAAGTTCCACCTCTTCCCTTATCTGCTGTTGCCGATAATGGTTAATGCTGGATGCTAAAGTGAAACCACAGAAGAAATAGTAGAATATCGTTTCAAAAACTTTCTGTGACTTGAAATTGGGCTTTATTCAGCTCTACCTTATCTTTTAATCATAATCTATCCAGCTGATCGATTTTATGCAAGACAATAATCTAACAACGCTGCACGCTCATCAAAAAAAATCAAAAAATAGGCGGTGATTACAAAAGTCCACTTAAAAGCAGTTATTTTTTATTCGCTCTAATTCTTTTTCTTAAGAATAAAATCATCAATTGACAAAACAAAGACACGAAATAAACTGAACCTCGAGTGCTTTGATGCCCAAAACTGCAAAAAATCCTTTCGTTGGTTTCTCCACTTTTTCCAACCGCTGTGTGCGAAAACCTCGTTTCTGTATATCTGGAAACTGTTATAATAATTTCATATATATCAACAGAACTCATTTTATCGAACCTGTTTGGTGAAAGTGATGCATTAGATATCATTTTATTTTCTCACAAGATATTTTTACCTATAGCAAAATAATTCGTTCATACAGTAAAGCAAATCAAATGGGTAGAGTGTTCAAAACAATTCAATATTTCAAACAAAAAAGAAAAAACCAACAGAACTGCGACTTTGATGGATAATAAATCAAATTCAGTGAATTCTCCAACCTTAACGTTACTACTGACTTTTTCTGTTTACACTTCAACGCACACATTCGATTTTCTGGAACATTGTTTAGATCATCTATGAATGGGAAAGATAAATGAAATGCATCTTTTTCACACATCAGAAAAACTTCAGAAAATACTTCGACAATACGGCATCTGTTTCCGTCTTTGAATTGGAAGATTTCGGCGAAAAACCGCATACAAGACGAGTAGTAAGACGGAACATTATGACCGATCAGGATTGCTTGATGAAACCGAAAATATGTATTAAAAAATTAAAAATAAAACAAGCATTCTTTAATATCTAAAATAAATACCACGAAGAAGAATTTGAAATAAGGATTCACTGAGTGAGCTGAAGCATC
Source organism: Acanthocheilonema viteae (assembly GCA_900537255.1). NCBI lineage: Eukaryota > Metazoa > Nematoda > Chromadorea > Rhabditida > Onchocercidae > Acanthocheilonema > Acanthocheilonema viteae. The sequence continues at coordinate 8,427 of UPTC01002042.1, read as the reverse complement.
GTGTATAGGCAAATTGACAAACAGGAGGACATCTTCCTAAATTCAGTTCATTTCTTACATTAGTTATTGATGGCAGCCGCATATTCTGGATCTGTGCGACCAGCGAGGATGAAACCAGTAAGGTAGCCATACTAGTATTATCTCGAAAACTGAAAAATGGTAAGAATTATTAATAAGAACATCTATTGATCTGTAATCTACTAGAGATAATACATACTTATAATAACAATATTGACATTTACTTAAACATAAGTTCCACAGAAAAATTCTTCAAATACTTTACACACTGATTCCCTCTAAAGAGACGATATGAATTACTTTCAACATCATTTTTTACTACTTGCTCTGTTATCGTCATCAGTCAAACAGCATGCATTCAACATGAAATAATAATAGCTTTCACTAATTTCGTGCTCCAAGTTAAAATAATTGTTCCATTTTAAACATTAGAAATATCAACAGACAGATATGTACATAAAAGCAATCAATAATCATAACGAGAAAAATTAACTATTTCAAAAATGTCATCAAACACTTTTAAAAACAGCCACACCTAACACTGTAACTATTCAAATGAAATCTAAAATAAAATTAGAGACAATTTATCTGAATTACATTGGAGCTAAACTGAATCAGCTCTTCTCCCATTCACACATATCGTACTGTTTTCCTACTACCGTACTATAATGAATGCCAAGAATCTTCGTCTACGACAATCAACTCACAAATTCATTCTCTAACAATCCCAAATACTTTCTTCTATTTCCAAACTATACTTCCAATGCAGAATGCAAATCTGAAGATTATACCATTCTTTTCATTATGCATTCCGTCCCATCCATGCAACGAATTTTCATCAATCACAATAAGTGAATTCCACTAACAGTTCATAGGTCAAACTTAATTTACAAGACAGAACTTGACCTTAAGATACCTCGAGAGCCCAACCTTACTCCCTTCCTCATTCTGTCCCTATCTCGATGGTATGTCGATTTTCATTGAGGACGGTTGTGAAATAGAGGTGCGGGTGGGTGACTGGATGCATGACGAGTTGGGTTGTGCTTGGGGATGTTTCAAAGATAATACATTTTAGGATGTCAGGCGATAATCTGAATGATTTCTACTTGCGTTATTATGTTGGCCATAAAGGAAAGTTTGGCCATGAGTTCCTGGAATTTGAGTTCCGTCCGGATGGGAAGATGCGATACGCAAACAACAGTCAGTACAAGAATGACACATTGATCCGAAAGGAAGCATATGTTGGTAAAATTGTTATCGAAGAACTAAAGCGTATTATCGATGATTCGGAGATCATGCAGGTGCACTAGTTTCCGTATTGTCTGATTACTCTTTGAAAATGGTATACTCTCGAATGATATACTCTGTAGTTATTCATTTCAAGCTTTTGCTCAACGTTTGTTACTAAACATAAAGTTTTCTTCGTTTTTTTTAGTTGTTCATATTTTCTTAATCATTTTCCATTTGGCATATTATTTAAAATTCTCTCATCATTCATCGTATTAAGTTAAAATTTTCAACTATTTGCAAGTTTATTTTTTAATTCTAGGTATTGAACTGTCGCTTACTTAGTTTAATTCCTTTTGTTTTGTGGAAATTCGAAGTTGTTTGATTTAAGGTATATATGCAATATGAGTTGCTCCCCTCCTGAAGGACATTTTTTCGCTCGTAACATTAATTGTAGAATTAAAGAAAATGATTCGGTGATAGAATCTTACATTACCTTAAATAGCAACTATTTTTTGTTATGGTGATTTACCTATTATTCTAAAAATTGTTGTCCTGAGAATTATTTGATGAGTGAAATGTATTGTCCTCCATGTTTAATATTTGAAATAATTATTATAGGAAGATGACGCAACTTGGCCAGAACCGGATCGCATTGGTAGACAAGAATTGGAAATTCTTCATAATGATGAACACATATCTTTCACTACGAGGTAACATTCTTTACACGTTGTGAAGTACTATTACTGACTACTTTGTTGTTTCGATCGTGGAGGTATTACTGCATATCTATTAATGCTAAAATTTTATATTAATTTGTGTGTATTTTTATTAGGGGCATGACGGCTTGTATTCATCATAAAAATTGTGTATTAAATTTAGTAGACAAATGATGGCTCGTACTCAAGATTTCACTGTCGCATAAGAGCACATAGCGACTGATTAAACACGCCCTTCTATCTTTAATCTGTTCTTTTATAAGACCAGATCGAAGTGGAAAGTTGTTGGAACCTATAATATTGTGTTTCAGCAAAATTGGTTCCGCTGCAGACGTAAACAAAAGCAGGGATCCAGAAGGACTGCGATCCTTCTATTATCTTGTGCAAGATCTCAAGTGTTTGGTTTTTTCGTTAATTGGCATGCACTTTAAGATCAAACCTATCTGAGGCTTCCATTGCAGTTTGTCACTGTCTTGTTTCGTTATTGATGTGTTTTTGTTCAGTTCAGTTGTGCTTACATAATGACAAAATAAATGCACTTGCAGAATAATTTAAGTTGAAGAATAGCGAGATAATTCTTTGGATTTTTTCCAAATTTTTTCTTTCGCATCCATCTATCTTGGGAGATCTTTTGATTATTGATTGCATACTGTAACCTTAAATTAAAAATTGATGCTATCTATTTAAGAAATGAAACTTCAGCAATGCATGCATTTCTTTACATAAAATAAACAAAACGAACGATATGTTAAACAGCATATTTGACAAATTTTCGAAAACAACAATAAAAAAGCGGTTCTAAAATAAATAAACATAAAGAATATAGTTACAGAGAAAGCAAACTAGCAGTTAGGGGAAAATTATTTAATACAAATACCGTAGAGTTCTCAACCGTTAATGTCTTTCACAATACGACATTTATTTGGGCGCAAGCTCTATTTATTATTGGAAAATATTTAATAAATGAACAAACATGAAAAGAAAATACTATAAAAGGGATTAGTTTTGAATGTGTTGCGAATCGAAGTCGAGGTAGCCCTCATTGATTTAGTAAGATTTAGATATTCTATTTTTCAAAACCTGTTGGCTTATTAACACAAAAAAATTTGCTTTGAAGAAGCGGATGCAAATAGAGACGACACTGTAGTTTATATCAATCTTAGCGATTTCATTTCTCAGTTCTTGGATTATATGGCGCGATAACAGGTCAAGTTTTACTCATATGCGGTGTGCTTCAAGAAGTAGTGATTATGGCTATCTGCTTATTCCTGGGAAAATAAAGGAACGGTAATAATTGGACAACTGCGATCACCGACGCAATAGCGTTCGGTACCTGAAACATATTATTGAAAGGTCATAAAATTACCAAGAATTCTAAGCGTGATTGTATAGAGTAGAGTACTCTTAGCAGATGGTTTTCTGTACCCGCTCGACTTCACTGTCTTTTAGGTAATAATTGACATAAGAGTTAACTTAGATATATTAAAGACGGAAAAAACTCAGTACTTGTATGTAGATGTCATCAATGAGAATTCCATACAGCAGCCACTCCGCTGCCACAAGAAGTGTTAGACAACAAAGAGGTAACGGCATTGTCTCTGTACAGCGCGTTCGAAAAACTTCACGCTAGAATTCATGAATTCAGAAGTTATTTCGCTGGAAATTTCAAATTTTTTTTCGAATAATGAAATAATGAGAAATATCTTCATCTTGCTTACCAAAGCTTCCAAGGGAGCAGCGGCGGTAACTACATTGAATATCACACAACACATTCCCAAGTGTAAACGGATCATTTCCACTGGTAAGCCGTAATAATGGATATAATAATGTGCACCCATCAAAAACATCACTTCCGCAAAAATTAATCTCACGCAACGATTCTATAATTGATAAATCACATTCAAAATCAAAGTTTTGAGACTTCGTTCCTAGCATTAAGTAATGTTAAGCTGTGGTTACCTTTGTAGCATACGGTGCCATAATGAAATAATAAAATATATATAATGAATAGAGTAATGCAGCCACTGAATTGACACATATTATAATCTGCAACATGGGTTATTCACTGAGATTCACCAGTTCCCACTTCTTATTGAATTCACGTAACTGATCTGGCTCATCAACACGTTCAAAAAATTACGCTACTCTGTTCCATAATAAACACAAGTGGGACATTAACAAATACTTCGTTATGCCTTAAGAGACCATATTGTAACCACAGCTGCCCAGAAAGAAAGCCTGTATGAAATGGTGTCGAACTGATGCCATTTGTTGTCCTTTGAGACTGAAATAATTTAATTTCTAGAAAAGGATCAAATTAGGATTTTTTCAATTTCTCTGAGTGCCAATCGTTAGTGTATATTACAACTTTTTTCTGAAACTCCATAGTTTAATAAAATAGATTAACATGAAAATCGCGACAGATATAACTTAAAATTTTTACAGTCAAAATATTCCTAAATTCCCTCAACGAAGCAGCAAAATCTCTCTTAATCTAAATTTCTTCACGTTTCTAAGTGCAATATAAGCCTCCTCCCCATATTTGAAAGTACACAGTTGTAGACAAAGTTGCAGACACTTTCATATCAAAAAACGACATTGTTTCAATTTCAGTTGTTTGCTTCGTTCCAATGAACTATCAATGAAACTAAATTTACACCACTCAAAAATGGTAAAAAACACACCCTTATACGCCAGCATATTTCCAAACCGGTCAAAAAAAGACACACCGTAGTACCGATTGCGAGAGTGGATAGCCAACTCACGAACTGACTCGGAAATGAGTCATCGACATGTTCTGCTGTTGTCATTCCTTCAGTATTATTCTTCTCATTTGACCAATCTCGTTATAAATCACTATGTTTCTATAAATCATCCGAAACAAAAACAAATTAAAAATGACGAGATCGATGAGATATATTAACGAATCCATTTCAAATGCATTAATGAGTTCACTTCAAACATACATAACACCAAAGCTATTGCACAACTCTAGCACTGCTTAAAAGAAGTGATCTGCAAATCTCAAGCAGATTATGAATCAAAGAACTTATTATTTAACCGCTTCTAAAATATTGAATGACCAGGAAGAATATTAAATTTCTGAAGTTTTAAATCACCAATATTCTGAAATTTAGACCTTCCTCTGACAGTGAATGGACTGAGAATAAAGCAGTAAAGCATAAGCCACTGCTGCACGTTATTACTGCACGTTTAAATATTTATCCCTTGCTAAATCCCAATCAATGGCATACGTTTATTGAAGGAATAATCGCTATTTTTCGTTATTAAGTAGCACCACAAAAATTAAATTTCGTAATTGTCAATAGTTAAATTATAGACATGAAGCCATTTTTCCTGACAGATTCTTAAGAAAGGAAGAAAACAAAATTTACTTCATTGCATTCAAAAGAAGACAAAATAATAAACAACTAATTACTTGTCAGAAACCGAAAAAAAACGGTAAAGATAGTTCTCACACTTTCAAATAATGATCGTTTATACATTTCAAAAAGTTTAGTGAAAATATACATATTTTCTCCTCTACTATCGGTTCGGTTATTGGAAGCTACTATCAAATGTCTTTCCTAGAATGTTACAACATAAAGACTTACTTTGTGAAGTAAATCACATTTTCATCCGACAGTGTATTACAAGATTTCGAAGTAAAGTAACCTTAAACTAAATTATACAGTAACAAACAGAAACATGACATAGCAAACCTGGTAATACCAAAACAATGCTACTTAACAAGATTATTTTAGTAAGGTTGAGCTAATGAAAATGGAACAGAAGACGCATCTCCAGAAACACTAGAAGTAGAACTACTTCCAGTGTTTCCGTGCTTCTGCTGTTGCTTTCCGCTTAAAATTGTCGGATCTTCTAACTCGTGTTGTTGTAGAGCATTTGGATTCATTACCATTCCAGCAAATTTACCCACTGCTAATGAAGCTACTTCAATCATCCCCACTATTACCGCTCCGACGGCTGCTGAGCCCATCATTACCTGCAATCAACAGAACATTTTTTAGAAAACCGCTGAAATTCATTACCAACATATCTGTAATTCTGTAGGAACTGAAAAACGTGAGCTTACTACTCCAAAATGAATATTCACTGTAAGGTATGAATAATTAACCTTTACGGTAATCAACCATTAAAAAATTACAAACTAATTATTAAATCTGCATCCAAAAAATAAAAGCTTAATTACAATTACATGCAAATTCATTGAATATTAGAAATAAATCCTTTTCAGATTCGAAAAAATCCAAAAAATGAATGAAACATGAAAAGTAGCTTTTGAAGATTCAGAAATACGTAACCATAGGACCAGATCGTACAGCTAGTAGGGCACCAGTCAGTCCACCGGATACGATTGGATTGAGCATATCTTCCTGCAACAGTTGCATAGAGAGTGAAAATATACTATATGAGAGCATAAATAAAAAGAAAAAACTTTGTTTCATTTCATAAAAGTTCTTTAGAATAAATTCTTTACTGTTATACGGACAAATTTAGCGAAAGTGACAGAAATGGAAAGCAAAATAATTGCAAACCTTCTTTCTTATAGCTACTAAACTACAATCAATCGCGCTAAACAAACCACCCCATGCTGCAAATTGTCCACCAACGACTGGTGATCGCGTACGTACCTATAATCAAATAAAAATATAGCTAAGAAGCTTTTCGAAATGAATCAAATGATGAAGATCAAAAATTACGGTTAAAAAATACCTCACGCATAATACCAACAAGTTTATGACCCCATGGAGAGTTTCTGAATCCGCTGTGAGCATGAAATAAAGATCCACCAGCTAGACCTAATGAAAATGCACCACCAACATCATCTCCAATTCTGTAGGGACTGAAAAATGTGAGCTTAGTGGTCAAAAATGAATGTCCACTATCAGTAGGATATGGATAAAAATAATATTAGATTAGTTGTAATAAACATTATCTTGTTAATATTTAAAACACGACATAATAATAGTTCCGTGAATCTCACTCTGCCTTATTCAGCTACATCTGAACCTTACTTGACGTAACAAAAATAGCATTCGACGAAGATAATGCCTTCACAGAAAACATAAATGAGAGTAGGGGAAAGGAAGTGTAAACGAAGTGTACTTAAATATGTAATAGCAGCAGAACATTACAGAATAATGAAAGGCAAGCAAGCAATTGGTACTCGTAATATTTACATCTTTATTGCATCAAAAATTTGCAAGCGGTGGATATAAGTAGTAATCAACAAAAAATAAACAATCAGAGTTAATCACTATATAATAGTACGCAAAAATTTCTTACCATGGTTCACGATCATCCATTTGATCAAACAGAAAATACAATTATTACTGGCGATAAGTAACTCTGTATACCATAAAGTATTACCTAAAATCGATCGAATTAATCAAGAATTATTACAATATACCGCATTCCGCCAAATCTCTCTCCTTCCTAACCGCCTCGAAAAAGTCCACAGAAATTGTATTGTGAGTCGTGGATATATCACAATGCCCGTTAAAATGCAGCTTAGGTGGGGAGGGATTTTGAATTTTCGCATTTTATGAAGTATTCGTTAAGGTTTGTTCACACCTGTTTTCTTCACTTACTCCCGTGGATTCACGTATTACACCATCGTTAACTTTTGATAGTTTACATTTTGCGAAGTTTTTAAATTACTCATTAATTTTTTAATTTGCTTTGTTTTCTTTAGTTATAGAAAACGTGGAACAAGTCAGTTGGTAATATTGATGTCGATAAAAGCGGTATTGGTAAACAGAATAATAGTAAGAAGAATCGTCTTGTTAACAATGACTTATGCATCAGGTATTATCGAATTAGTGAAGATTTTGTGAGACAAAAGATTTCTGGAAATTTGAAGAATGGTAATTCGTATTTTTGAAAGATTTTTTCATAGGCAAATAAAACTTGATTGCTATCGTTGTTTCAGTTTGATGGACAAATTGAAAGTGAAATAAAAGATAAATCGCAAATGAAACTAATAGAGTGATTTGAAACATCCGTTCTTTGGAGGATAGTGCATCATGACAAGAGATTTCGATCTTGGATATCAAACGCTACGACACACTACTTGGTCTTGTGATGGTCGCAGCCATACCATGACTGCACTCTGGTTTTATGGAAACAGTTGGAAAATTAATGATATAAAAATTTAAAGATTTAAATATTAACAAATCTGAACTTTGCATCTGAGAAAAGGCATAGAATCCTCAACCGAAGACTGTCGGAATTATTTCAATTGTTCAACGATAATACAAGGGGCCTTAGAAGAATGCGTTTTCTAAATCTCTGCGAAACGCGTTTTGTGGATGATAGTGTGGTCGATAGAATTACAAAAAGGTTAAAAGTTTTACCTGAGTCGATTTCTGTCCCAGTTGAATGTATTAAGCGAAGAGATATTAATTTATGTCTTCTTTTACTTTGTGACCATATAATT
>UPTC01002040.1:0-10965 GCA_900537255.1 Acanthocheilonema viteae | reverse complement strand
CGCGGGAAAATAAGGAGAGATATTGGAGGATATAAGAGCAGGGGAGATCATGTAATACAATAATTGGAGGCAAGGATGGGAACGCATATGCAAGTACAAAATGAATCATTTGACTGTACTATTGGCTTAAGCGGGCACATTATAATTGACGCTATGAACATGTATTAAGACAGTAATATTACATCTATGAATATGTGTATATATGAACACTTGACCAGTTATAATATTCTTGAGATTTCGTGACTTTCGCGACAACAGTTCCTAAAAAGTTTATAATGCGTAATTCAATTTTGATTTCAACAATTGAAAATGAATGACAATTAATGTTAACGCCATATCTGCAACAATGATTCGTATTAAATTTGCTACAACCTTTTTCAAAATGCTAAATTTTTAAACTTCTCCTTTACCAACATTTGGAGTAACAATGTGAAGCAGCCTATATGGCGCTTAATCCATGGATAATTAGAAATCATCAATTTAACCTACACTCGTTGAAGAATTTACAATGTAAAATAATCCTGTTTGTTAACTTCAATTTACTATTAGTAGCAGCACTTCTAAAATGTAAACGAACTTCTGGATGAGTTGAAATGATAAAAAATATGCTAAGATTCAGAGCGAACAAAAGTTATAAAAACATTGGAATTGACTTTTTGGTTTAATTTAAGAGAGAAAAAACTTAATTAAATTACATTCAGTGTAAGGGAAGATGTTAGAAGAATGTAATATTGCATTAAATCGCAATTACCTATAGATTCATCGAATCGGAACATAACAGAACTCATGCATATTCATTGTGTGATTATGTAAATAAAATTGGATGGAAATGTAAACAACGGATAATATGACTTACATTCTATTGATATTTTCCATCACAAAAGATGTGATGGAAAGCACAACATAGGTAAGTTTAAAATGCTCTTTGAAACGACTATTATGGACCTCATGAAATTGTCTTCTTGGCTCAACAGATGAGTTGAAAATCAAATTTTCAAACAATAAATTGGAACAGCAGTATCATATGACTTGTTAGTCTGAATGCAGTAATCTCCCTTTTTAATTTCTAGCAAATTTGCAAAAGAAAAATGTTCGAAGGAAATATTGCAGAAAAGATCAAAATCACTTTTGTTGCTGTCTAAATTGTCTCAACGACAGTGATAACAACATTTGGTGTATGCTATTTTTACATCATTCAGATGAAAAAGAAAATTGTTTAGCAATTTCATTTGTAATTCCAAAATTTAAAAGTTCTCTCAATATGTGTTGTCTTTTATTCTAAAAATTAGAATTACCGACTTTCCATACAGGTAATTGTTTCCTCTGTTGCTATGTTCCAAATTTCTGGATGAAAATCTATGTGAATCCGGAAAAGCTGGCATATTGTCAATTGCATCTCCTTTCTTTCATATGATATATGGTGATGAACCGATCAAAATTTTCAAGCAAATTTTAGTTGATATTTGTATTTAGACGAAGCTAACGATTAATAGAATGTTTTAGAATGAAGTGGTTTGCAATTTGAAACAACCAACAAACGTATGTTTTCGAAATGAAAGTGTTATAGTTGCTGTCAAAAAAAGATAATGTTGGAAATTTGGGTAAAAGCGCTAAAGTGTATGCATTTCAAAGTATTTCCTGGTTTGAAAATTCTTATGCAAATCCCCTCCTGCATATTTGTTTATAGTTTAGAATAGGTTTATTTTATTCTCAAAAATTATCCCTAAACTAAATTGCAACTTTGGACAATTGTTTTGAAATTATATGTTGCTTCGCAGCTACATGTTATTGAATCCCTTACCGAGGAGTAATATTTGAAAGAAATGAAAGTATACGTCCATGCTAAATTTATATTTGTGGATAGCGCATCCAATAACATTTGTATACGTAGAAATGTTATCCGATGCTTCGTATATTTTACTTCGAGTATATACATTAAAGAATTATAAATGTTGAAGATTGTTCAACGTTCTTACTTTTCGTTTGTCGTTTTCTTCATTTTTTCTTTTTATTCTTACACTTTCATCAATAAGTTGCAATAATGATGTAATGAAAATTTCGATATATATCATTTTCTTTTGTTTTCTCCATCAAATTTTCCCAACCAGAATTTTTAGAAAGCGACATTGCTCCGATTTCAGACTACAAATATATAGTAGTCTGAAATCGGAGCAATGTCGCTTTCTAAAAATATTTATGAGTCACCAAAGTAAATACTTTTTATTCGCCTCTATTGTTTTTTCGCATTCCATATTTAGTCTTTAACTTGTCACATGGCAATCAACAAGTAACGCCCAGGATCAACTAAGCCAAGATTATGAGGTAGTGCGGGAAGAATATAAATAATTGCAAAGTAATTATTGTTATTATATACGACTACGATTCGTTTTCTTCTTGATGACATTTCTTGTTCACATAATTATTATAATTATTTTTAACTGTGATTTTGCCCTAACGTTTACTTTGTTTCAGTGAATTTTCCAAACAGAAATAACGCGATTGTCATTTATTGAAAAGTTTGGACAATTTAAAATAATAACATTACAATATTTAAAAAACGAGTGCAAATAATGAGAATTTCAAAATAAGTCAACTGTTTCTCTTAATACTGCTCAAAGCTTTTGTTTTACTTCTATAAATTTATACTTATTGCTTTTAAATTTATATTTCGCAAACTTAAGCATAGTTAATTTTAGTCAAATATTATCTGTTCCAAAAAGTGAAATATGACGGCATCATAATCATAAGCATTTTAGAGCTCTATCTAAATAGGACACATTCCTATTCTTCAATATAATTTGTTGTCTATGTGTTATATTGCCTTTGATTAATTTCAGCATGAAGCTAAATGATTATAATCATAGCAGAAATCCGACATTTTGCAGTTGCATCTTTCAAATAAAATTTTTTTATTTTATTATTTATTCGTGTCAGAATTCATTCGATGAAATGAGGAATTTCGTACAAATATTTCAGTTAAAACAAGTAAAATGAGATGGACAGATAGAGAAAATGATTTCAGTATTCAAAGAGGGTCAAACTCATGTTGCAGTTGTGAGTTCTGTTAGTTGAATCTCACTGAAATTTGAAGATCATGGCTGGAATGGATCTAGTGATATACGTCTCAGTTGCCAATTTCTTCTCTTTTCTTCTCGTCCTCCTTTCAAGAAAAAAGGACTGTATGCTTCCGTTAATCATTAAGAACTTCTCATGTAGTAACCATAAACAATTGATACCGAAAGAATTTATGAATTATGATCCAAGGAGAGGAAAGTATGGCTATAAGAAAGATAGATATAAATGGAATGAAGGAAATGAACAAAAAAGATTTGTAATATTTAGTTTTTTTTAATTTACTGATGTTAGTTCTCCTTCAGATGATAGGAGAAGTTCAAAAGTGGATTCAAATATTTTTAGAATAATAGATATGGAACAAGCTTATCTTGAATTAATTGTAAGTTTTAGTTCTCCTACTTCACTACTTCTCAATGGTCGGAATTCATTCATCCTTGAAATTTTCAATGAAAAGAGCAAAAAAATCTAGCTATTGTGAGCTTACAAGCTCACAATGTCAATTACCGTTTTCAAAGTAATTGGCCTTTTCACAATCATTGAAGCATACCCTCAATGCCTCTTCGTTTTAGAAAGTTTTCATCAATTTTTTTCAACAATTTTAAGCAACTCTGTATTGCAAAGTTGAAATTCGATTCTAAAGAGAAAAAAGAATTGTGACTGAACTATGAGAATCGCATTTTTTACATAGAGGTTTACATTTCTCGAATATATTTAGGTGAGAACTTTCTGAAGCAATATCATCCTGTCTTCTTTTCGTCATTTTGTCATGCATGTCCAATGCTTGTTAGCTCTTAGAGAGTAATCAAGGTCATAGCTATAGATTTTTTCTGCTCACTTCAAATGTATATCAATATCTCCTATTTGTCTTGTTGTAAGTATCCTATAATGTTGTACACCGTTATTGCAGGTATTTTCGCAGTGCTCTACAATATCCAAATCGATTTTTGCTGGAGTGTCAGATGTATGTAATATTTGAAGCATTAATCCATTACTTCAATAGATTCCAATAAGGAATGGGCTTGAAATATTGCCAAATTGGTGAGTATCAGAAAATTAAGGAATGAAACTTTTTTTTTTATTGAGCGCTTGAAATAAATAATTTCGATGATTCTTAGTATAATAAAACAATTCAAGCACTTTATGAAGTATTTAAGTTTCCAAGTATTGAAGCGATCTTTCATACTAAAATAATTATAATAAAGATACAAAAAAATTTGATTGAATGAGAGATAATATTCATTATACCCTATACTTTCTAAGGAGTCATGTTAGCACGGACGTTTTGTAAAGTCAAATTATTGAAATTTATTTAAGTTAGAAAAACTCATGATCATGTTTTCCAAATTCGAAATGATTAATTTGGTGAGTTGATTAATTTAAATCAAAGCTGGTTAAGTAATTTTCATTTCATATTTGTTATCAAAAAAAAAAACGCATCACGGCAATTATGCTAGTGCACCTGTAATTAGTCGTCGCAATGAGATATCTTCATAGTAGTTCCTCAGAATCGGACTAATTTTATTGCCATATGTAAACAACGGCTACACAAAACCAAAATATTGCAGAAAGTATTTTTGAAATTTCTAAGAAGGACGAGAAGGAAATCTCGTATATCAGCTAATTAAGAACGATCGACTATTACTGACTGTTTAATAAACAAGTAAATTATGGTAAATTGTTAAGGGAACAGTGGCGTTCCCACTTTCCATATCTCTTTATCACTATCAAAATATGCATTACATTTGTTATTAAATTCTGCTTGGATAGTCTTCCAGTAACTGCGGCAAATATTTAGAATTTGTTTAAATTTGATTAAAAATTATTAATTTAAGTTAGAAAATTGACTGAAAGCGCATGGTTAACTATTTTATTAATAATATTAGGAAAACGAAGCAGTAAGACAATACATTTAAAAATTTATTTTATACTGGTAAAAATAACGGCAAAAATCTTTTGCGTGAGTTAAACATTTTTGATGTGAGAGAAGTTTAAAATTTGTTTGAAAAGTGATTATTTCGTTCTTAATTTTAGAAATTTAAGATCCATTGGAAAATTCAATTATGGAATCAAAAAATTTTGTATAATTTGCTAGCTAATAGATGTGATGCATTTTGTCTTTCGCTATTCTCCACCTTTTTTACTAACTTCTCATCATCAGACCAACTTTCAGAGCGATCAATAAATTATAATAGAAATTGTGTTTTTCTTTTCCACAATGATTTAAAAATTCAGTAAGAAAGTATTTGCTCAAATAAATTTCTGTCGAAATTTCGACATTATCATTAAAGCAGAATTTAGTTTTTATTGTTTGTATTTGCAGGAAGCAATAATCTGTGTTGGTTTCGCAGAAATGACTTTTATAACTGTTGATAATGTCTTCCTAAGGCAGCATTATCATTCATATACATGCGAATGCCGCTAGAATTTTAAATATTTGAATAGCATCTGTAGAGAACTATTGTTCCTGAAGAGTGTGAAATATCGAACTTTTGATTGCTGTACTTCAGCATTCAAGGATGTCTAATATTTGGAGAATGAACTAGCAGGAAATCTAATAATCACAAGATCTTAATATTCTAACATTCTAATGCAAAATTATAGTTATTCAAAGAAATATATTTTTACAATATTGCTCTGGCTTGAACCAAAATTTGTACATGAAAAAAAATATATTAAAAACAAAATACTTTAATATTAAAATCTGGGACATAAATTTTTGCTTCACATCAAATAGTATATCCTGAAATTTCCAAATATTTGAACAAATTATTTAATTAACAAATTTTAGGAAGGAAAAAGATAAGGAGAAAGATTGCAGAAAAATGATGAGAGTTGAGAGAGAGAAAGGATTATGTCGAAGGGTTTGTCGCACTATTAGTAAAAAAGGAAACAGCACTTTGGGCCACATAATAATTACGCTTCTTATTCATTAATCTCTTTCAGAATTCCGAACTGTCATATAAGCACATTGCATAAAACGAAGTCAATTCTAGTTTCTCTTCCCGAATGTTGTTTCATTTTTACTGTATCCATTATTTTATTAAAATTTATTGAATGTAACTTAATCAGTTGCATATCAAATTTCCAATACACACAACGTGGACAATCTCTTACTCTACCCTGTTTCATTCCTTCACTAAAAACTTTTGTCTCTTTGCGTAAATCTAGCCGATAGATTTTGTCCATCTCTCTCTCTCCCTCTCTCCCTGCATGTTCCATATGCTTAACTTCTGTCCACGTCTTCAAATCTGTCATACTTTCTTATTGGGTGCTTTATTTTCATAATGCCTACCGGCATGTCTTGCTCATTTGCTAAAAAAAGTTTTGAAGTCCTTTCCTCTTCCAAATATGGAAGCAATTGTTTTCAAAACTATTCATAATTGAAACCGAAAAATTTCGAAATTTGGCTTCCGACTTATCGTTAATTATTTATGAGGTGAGAGGAAAAAAATAAAAGGGAAAAAAGAAACCTTTATTTAATATATCGTTTGTCTATTTATCTTATTTACATAGAGTTTCACAATTCATTTGAGCAATGAAAACACACCTTGAGGGAGTTCCATCAACAAACATATTAGCACTGCTACAGAATGCCAACATTAACGGAAATAAACGGAAAAGTTAGATTTTAAGTTCTTAGTCAGTTCTCTGTATAAAGCTTCCTGCAAGACCTAACTTACGCTGTTTATTTCAGCTTTTCTTATAAACCTTTAATTTCTGCTCCTTTTATATTTTGGAAGAAAACAGGCTGAAATCAGCAGAAAGAAGTTAAGGCGTAAAGAAAAAAAATTGCTTATAAAAGATTAAAAAAGATATTTTTAACGAAAGCTTAAAAAGTTTCTGTTAAAATACACAAAATAGTGTTCCAGGCGGGAATTAATGACAGTTATTTTTCAATATTTTCCAACATACCATATTTTGATTCTTTTTTCTTGATATTTCATAGCATTTTTTTTATTCCAACCCATTTTCTATTTTTTAATTCAAACAATCATTCAAGTCCTCTTTTAGCAACCATCATATTGAAATGAAGCGTATTTTATTTTAAATGCCCTAAAATTATATTCGAAGAATTTGAAGAAGAAAATTGGCCACTTTTTCGGATCTATTTTATAATTTGATTTAACATTTAAAAAGTTTTCCATGAATTTTATTGTTAAAACCAGAACATCCTGTAAAATAGTGGCGTGAAAAATAGAGACTTTTGGTTATGAAAAGGATGTGTCTAATGTTTCTTGAAATCTTAACCTAATTTAAAGCAAAGTTAGGTTTGTTAATAAGTCTAATGTTATTCTATAGAATGGGATAACGTGGAAGTGACACTGAATATTAATAAAAAACGAATGAAGAGAGGAAGAATAAAGAAGAGAATAAAAGAAAGTGTGAACTGCGGAAATTTCACTATCACTGCTTTTTAATGATGCTTCCCTTGAGAGATTAATTTTGCACAGATCTGATTTAACTTTGACTGCATCTTCCATCGTCGTTTTCCCTACAAATCGCAGTTGCAGTTGCGTGGATTATTCCCACCACTTGCAAGCTAGTTATTTTCTATGCTCTCATTGATTACCTTATATGATTTTATTCACTCATTGAACGCATCACCAAATTTTGCTCCTGAATTTCTGAATAATTTGTATAATTTTTAGTGAAGATCCTAAATACAGAAAGAGCGGTACTAAACAGTCGACATCAGTGATTGCTTTCAGAAAATACTGGTTGTGCGAGATGTTCTTTGCTCTTCTTGTAACAATATCTCCTTGAGAACAGTAGTGGTCTTTGTATGTGTCACTTAACAAACAACAGTAAGAAAAGAAGCATTAACGGTAGCAGTGGGAAAAACGACGACAGTACAGGAAAAAATTCTTATGTTAACTCAACCATTCGACTACTTACGTTTCATTTTCATCATTCTGTTGGCTGGAGATTTACCGGTCCTCTTTGGTCGGCAAGTATTTCTGAGAGGCGATATAATACTTGGAGGCCTCTTCCCCGTGCATGAAGCAGGTCTCAACGGTTCTGAGTGTGGCGTTTTGAAAGCAGCACAAGGTGTACAACGTCTCCAAGCAATGATCTATGCACTTGATTTGGTTAACAATGATGAGACAATTTTGCCGGGCATTGTGCTTGGAGCACAAATTCTTGACACATGGTAAATTTCAGTTGTCACCAATTAAATCTTAATCATCTAATGATTTGTTTCGCAATGATTGTTTGATAGTTTCGGGATCAGAGACAATAAGCTTTCCTGCAGCAAAAAAGAAAAAAGATTAATCTAACAATTAGAGTTGAAGGAGTTTCGTATTGAAAGGGGTTGGCAGTAACAGTATTTTATATATTCGCTTCCTTATTTGTTCTTTGCCAAAAGCTAACTTTTCTTTAAAATTGTGATTTTTTCGCAGTGCTTTCAAATGAGAGGCAAATGAATCAACCTAAACTGATATAGAAAAAGTGCTTTACATTAGCACTATTTTCTTGCCAGTACGTTCGATTGTTTCATTACATTGTGCCATATTTATGATTTAGAATCTTAACAAAAAAGCTTATTTACTTCAGCTCAGTTGATTCGTATGCACTGGAACAGACGTTGGTGTTCATCAAGACGATAATGTCGCAAACAGACGAAATTTACTGCTCCGATGGTTCCAAACCTATCTATCAACATCATCCAGTTGCAGCCGTTATTGGTGCTGCCAGTAGTCAAGTTTCTGTTATGGTGGCATCTATGCTGCAACTATTTAAAGTAAACATTTCGTTCCACAAAACAATTTTAATGAAAAACTTTGAAAACCGCATTGACTTTGACAACATCCCCTTCATATGTACTTTATCTGATGATATCAAATTCCTCTCTTTTATGTGTATAATTAGCTTCAGCTTTATGATTTTTCCAGATAGAATGATCCATTCAAATCGTAGTCTAATTAGTTAACCATTACAATTATTTTATTGATGTCATACTATTTCAAAACCTAACGTAATTCGTTTGCACTATATTTTGTATTTTATGGTTTGGCACGATAACCTTTAGTTACTCGACCATGTGGAAAATAAATGATTAAATCGCATTTCAGGTTCCTCAAATAAGTTATTCTTCAACAGGCACTGAGCTTAGCGAGAAACCAAGGTTTGTTGGAGTTTCTTTAAATGAAATTTTCAAATAATAGAATTTTGTAACTTCATCAGATATAAGCATTAAAGTAATAACTTATTTCAGATTTGCTTATTTTTCACGTGTGGTGCCGCCAGATAATTTACAAGCCACTGCTATGGCGCATGTGGTAAGTTAAGAATGGACATCAACATTGGAAACTGTTTCAATCAGTAAAGCCTTTCATTAACAATGAAATGAGATTCCACTAGTTCTAAATCCTTCCTCTTTATTATATTGAGTATTATTATAAGGTCACTCGTTGGTAAGATGACCACTTGGACGTTACAAATAATCTTTTAGTGGTACTTTGCCAAAAAAAGTGGATGGAAGGAGACAATCACGTGCCAATACGTGATTTAACAGACTATTACTTGATAAGTTAGTCAAATATCAGGTCTCGGCATTAGGCTGGACTTATGTTCATGCGATCGCTATAACTGGCTCTTACGGAGAACGAGGGATCGATTCTTTTCGTGCTGCAGCTGCTGAGCTTGGCGTATGTATTGATGGTGACGTCCATAAAATTAATCGACGATGGACAGATATTCAGTTCAAGTTAGTTCTGCTATTGTCAACTCTTCATATTTTCAAAGAATCATTAACATTTCTTTCCATCCTTTGCGATCATTTTTTATGAGTAATTTCTCTCTTTTTGCCTCAGTTTGACATTCACTTGAATTGAATTTTTTTTGTACTTAACTTTCTATATTTACTTATTCTTTGCAAACTTCAGAGAGCTTTTCTTTAAAATGAAATATACAAAGAAAGCGCGCGGCGTTGTAATGTTTGTTGATGAGGACCAATTAAGGCGGATGCTCTCAAGTTTAGATGATATCAGGCGCGAGGATTCAACTTTTGATAATTATTTTTGGTAGCTTATAACTCCTCGTTTTTAAAATTATAAATCAGCAAACAACGTATATGAATCGTTAGTATACGTGAGAAAGGAATCGTACGTCCCGTTTAGGATGTTAAGTGCATTTGTTTGACTCAAAATGAGAAAGTTCGTCTTAAGTCACATTCATCTTCTCTTGAAGAAGCTAAAAATAGTTATCACAGTAACTTCAAACCGATTAAACTTCAAGAAAATTCGACTGCATAGTAAAAATGACTGAAAAGATTCCAAACAGATTCATCTATAAGGTAAAAAACAAGGTGATATTGTTGAGATGATTAGTACAGCCGATAGACTAAAATGTTAATTTTTTTAAAGATTAAGTCATGAAGATATTTGACATAAAAATGAAATTATATCGCAAGTGTACCTAATGAAGTTTTACGCGTCACAGCAATACTATCTAGGGATACGATAATTTTATAATGAATTTCTTGCTAGTGTTGTCATAAGCGCCAGTCAGTATTTAGAAGACCTGAAGAGAGAGAGAAATTATTTCGTATATTCGAATATTAACTTAGACTATCGATTGAATCAGTTGTAAATTGGATGCTTCACAGATTCGTTTTTGAGCCAAAAAATGTAACTTGTCGCATGAAAATAATATGAAAAGAAATGGTACTCAGGTGGATTGCCAGTGATTCTTGGGGAATCAAACAATCTGTTATAACTGGATATGAAACAATGATCAGCGGAGCAGTAACAATCTCACCTGATCTTAAAGTTGTGCCAGGTTTGAAAGCATATGCTATAAACAATAGCCTTTAAAGAACAATTTTAGGTACGCTGTTCGATTATTGGGAAATTTATTAAATAAATTGAGAATCTAGTCACTGATAGC
>UPTC01002038.1:0-10974 GCA_900537255.1 Acanthocheilonema viteae | reverse complement strand
TATTATATTGCCAATTAATTTATTAATGATTTTTCTTGACATTGCATACAATTTAAATAGTAATTTAATTTTTACCCAACTAAAAAACAAACTATAATTTAGGCTGATTTATTAATCAACTTTTAATTAGAAAGAAACGATCGTCTAAAGTGTCTTAGCAGAAAAGATACTTTTTAAATAAAAACATATAACAAGAAATTTATCTCATCAACTACTCTGATATGTTTGCAAAATTTATTTACAACTTTTGCTCTCGTTCCTCTTCTCCTTTTTTCTTTTTCCTTTTCACCGATTTACACTTCTTCATTCAATTATAAATGCAGTAAGAAAAAAAGCGCAGAAAAAAATTGCTTTTTATAATGCTTGAAATTAAATGAATCGTTGCAAGATAAGCCGCGATCTATTTTGTTATCTTTTTCCCTCTCTCTCTCTCATTCTCCAAATGCAAATCAGTTTATAAAAAGTAAGAAACTGAGGCTAGCGGAGAAAAAGAAAGCTATGAAACTATGAGATTTATTGAATAGTGCTCGATCAGCTTAAGTATCAATTTCCAGTAGTGTTGTCAATCTCCTGTTGCAAGAGAAATGCAGAGCTTTAAACTATTTCAAGCCGATTTCACTAAGCAGCAACAAACTTAGAAGTTTCATTTTTCATTGTCTTCAACAGATAATGCTATCTAACAAAAAAGTTTCACGTGATAATCATTTTTACTCAAAATTATATGAAAAATTGCGTAATATCTGCATTAAAAAGATAAATTTCATTTAAAACAAAACATACAACGAAAAACATTGACAAGAGTTATGTTTACAAAAAAAACTCATTTTCACTTTAAACACTTTAACACAAAGTTATATAATAGCACAAATATTTTTCGGCAATAGCACAAACATTTTTCGGCACATTTTTTCTTTTTTAAATATAAAGCGCAATTTGCTCAATTTGTGCATTTTTGGAAATGGAAATGAGAATTTGGAAATTCATTTTCAAAATTTTCGTGTGAAGGATGTTCAGTCCATCGTTTTGCGATATATCTATAAAATTTACAAAGTAGGAAAGAAATCTTCGTTATTATCATTTGTAGAAAATTTTTTGAAAACTTAAATTTTTATTTAAGCAAAAATTTTCTAAAATTTTTAATCAACATACCAGTTTAATAGTAAATTAACAGAAATAGTGTGTCATTGAAACGGAAAAATTCCGGTGTTCCGTATTGCTCACTAGAGGAAAGTGATGAATTGACTTGAATAGGTTCATTTTTTCGTCTACTAAAATTGGTTTGAAGTTTTCAAGAAAATCTTATATTGTTAAATAAAATCAAAGTCTTCAAACGAGTTTTCTTATACTGTTAAATGAAATCAAAGTTATTCAAACGAGTACCATTCACTTAAAATACTTCCGAGATAAGCTCAGATGGAGAATTGCATCTCTAAAGAGTAATTACAATTTGTGCTATTGACGAGATGATTCCGAGGCTGAAATAATGGTAAGGGTGAAATTTGACTCGAACGACATCAAACAAACGAGAAACACAATAAAAAATATGAAGGTAAGTGAAGAATTTATACATTAAGTTACTTTTTAAAATTTAATATGCTGCATAATTGATAATAGCAAATTATTTTCAAAAAGAATATGAATCAAATAACGACAAATAAATAATTGAGTGAGATCTATTAAGTGATAACAATTCAATAATGATAATAATAATGATAATATTAATCAAATTGTCGAATTTTAATTTTAAAATAAAGGAGAATTCTTCAATATCAAGTAATATGATGGGTTATTATTGAATTCTTGTCTAACTTAAATTTAAATAATCGAACAAACTATGTAAATTAGAAGAGTGATAAAAATGTTTGATATATTTTCTTCTCCTCACTTGCATAGCAAAATTGTAAGCAAATGATGGCAATAAATATTTTAGAAATTTTATTTGATTATATCATTTGAACTTTTTCTTCGATCTTCCATTCTTATTTATTTTTATAACACCTTACATTCTTACACCATTCTCACATTTACCAGAGAATCTTTGCATTCTTTATAAGTTTCAAAGTGAATTATCATCAAGAGATTATTGTCAGTACCGTTATAATATCAATTTTAGCAATGACACTTAGAATGGATCATTGGTTACCAGGTGCTAATCTGATTCATTTCATAGCAGAAATAAAAAGCATTTTATGCTTCTCTAATGCTAAATAAGTTCATCGAATTTTTGAAAGGATCTTTAATACATCGGGAAATTTCCTTGTTTCTTGATTTCTCTTGAAAGATATGCTAAAGATTCATGAGAAAAGATTGAGAAAAAAGTTGAAATTGGATTAGATGAAATGAGAATTTAACTGACCTTCAACTGACCACTGTTAAGCGGGAAAATTCGGCTGGATCGCTCGGACAAATCCACACGATACTCTCTCTTCACTGCTCACTCTCTATTACCTTTCATTTTCAATCACTTCATTTTTTTCTCATTCTCTGTTACCGTTACATAAATCGATTCTTCTCGAAATTTCTGAATGTCTGCAATAATATTGTGGTGTGAGTCTTTTCAACTTCTCCCCTCGTCTCCTCATCTCTTATTCCCTCACTTTCTAATATCTTATTTCGATCAATCACAATGAGTAGCATTAAATTTTAGTCATCCGGTTATTTCCCAACCCGGTTACCGGTTCCCATTACGTTTGATGTTCCTGTTCGTTCTTCACTGATTTCATGCTTTTGACAAATAGAAGCTATAGTTATCGGTTTTCACTCTTATTCCTCAGCCATATTTTTATTTCCAGCATTTGAATATTAATTTTCAGTTTCTTTATTCGTTTATAATTCATGTACTTCTGAAAAATAATATTAGTGAAATAAAATTAATTTCTTTCTGCTGAAATATTTGGGATTTCGAAGTTTTTATTTAATTGACTATTCTCGAATTCAATTGTAGAATGAAACAAAGAATAATTTTCTCCTTTGTAGAATAAAAGCAGTGTTAGATTATCTGAAAGGTTAAACTATTCAGAAAATAATTTCAATACTTTTTACATTATAACGACGTTGATCTTTTGACATATTCAAGAAGGTCTGAAATTATTCAATTACAGGATATTGTGGATGAATCGACGTTTTCCAGAGTGTATAGTCTTTTTGCTTCTGCTTTTCTTTTCGATAGCCTGTGGCACCCTTTCGAAATCAGATCGGAGAGAGAAATCGAAAAAGTTTCATGAAACGGAACAAAGACAGAAAGAGGAAAGCAATGTTATGAAGCAGTCACAAGTAATTTTTCTTGCATGAATTTCTATTATAATTCAGGAAAAAACAAAACCGTTCAGTACTTTGTTCTTCTCTCTGATGAATTATGTACTAAGGTTTTGAAAAAAACTGCTAGAGTACTAAATATGCTACTCAGTAAAACTATCATCTTGTACTACATTATGATTATGTTTGCTATTTACCTGAACATTTCTAGGATAATGGCAAAAAGGATGATATTCAAAATATACTTAACAACCATTATAAGCTGTGTGTGGAGAAGAAAAAATTCAACCATCCTATATTGGCATATGTTACGCCGGTAAGTTTTGATTTCGAACTGTTTTGATTAATTTAAAAGGTTCTATCATTTTACAGACTTTTGAAGTTAAGGATTGAATCCAACGAAATTTGACAGTAATCTTAAAAAAAAAGCTTTTAACAGGCTTCCATAAATTTCCCATTCATAGCACCTAATAATTTTGTTAACATTAGATTTGCTAAATTCGAAACCTTTAGCGAAGAATTTTTTTTATTCCTCACTTTTATTTCGCACAAAGATTTTGACCAATTTCCAATTTTTATATATTTATTATCTTTCTTACGAAATTTTGTAAATTCTACCACGTTTCCAAGAGAAAAGAAGCTGGAAAAGAGAGGGTCAAGGAAAGACAAGCGAAGAGTATGGAATTCAACATTGACTTACGAGACATTAAAAGAATATTAGGAAATAGCAGTATACTTGTAGTGGAATAATGGTGGATATGACATTGCCAAATGGGCAGCTCAAAAATTCACTCACATCTCTCCTGTTTGGTTCCGGTTTAAGCCTGAACTAAAACAAGAGAAAACATGTACCATACTTGGAACTCACGATATGGATAAACGTAAGTTGAATATTGTTCATTTAGAAAGATAGCAGTGTTCGTTGGTAAATTAATAATCTTTCACATAGTGTTATTACTAGATATATTAGTCTATTTCTCTTAAATTTTTATGAATAAATTAAATGAGTTATTTTTAAGATCATTTTAATTTTTTTCAAGGATTGTTAGATTTATGTACTATTGGTGAAATTTGTTTTAGAATGGTTGGCTGATATTCATACAAATAATTCAGAAATCAAATTTATGCCACGTTTTGTCATCGATGGATCAGCATTTGGAAATGTTGAACAGTTTTTATATGATGAAAAATGGCAAACAAATTGTGCTCAACTAATTATCAATTTCGTTAAGGTTACAGTTTTAATCAGTTAAGACTGTTCGGTGTTCCATTTATATCAAATATCTGAGTTAATCTTGTGACAAATGAATTTACTGTAATTTAACAGGAAAAATCAGTTCACAGTTATTGGCTCTTACCTGCTCTGTAAGAAATCTTTATATTTTTGAAGTAGTATAAAAGTGTAGAACAGCTGTCGTACAAGAATGTAAGAAGTAAATTATATTTTTTATGTACGCATTCGTTGCATGATAACATATGTATAGGTATTGTCCTTCACTGAATGCATGGTCGATTAAGCTATCAGTATTTTCAAAATGACCTTAACTAAAAAGGTTCCAGAAAAACAGAATGCATGGAGCAGTCATAGAGGTGTGGCTTCAGGTCTTGTCGTTAGTTCAAACAGAAGTGAAAGAGTGAGTAGGTTTTTTTTTCCCATCTGTTAAATCGTAAAATTGATGCGTAATGTCAAAGCATTATCAAGAGATGAAAAATGGAAGTAGCTACTAGCTTTGCTCGTTACTGGTATTTGCTATGCAAATAATCATTGACTGACATTTTAGGGAGAACGGATCTCAAGAACTTTTTAATCACTAAGACTGAGTAGTTCTTAAAGCCAACTTACATTGATTTTGCTATTTTTTTTAATTATATGTTGTAAGACTTGAATAAGCCAATATTCGAAATAAATCATAAAAAAAACTAAAATGCTTGAAGTAATTCATAATTTATGAAAATAAGTGGCTTACAGGGAATTGATCGAGTTGATTTCACATTGGGCAGAACTTTTCCATCAGGCTGATCTTGAAATTATTGTGCCTCTTCCTGCACCTCTCAATGACAAGTATATTACACTTTGTATTTCTAAAATCGTTGATTTGATGCTTTTTTTGTTATTTACTCGAAAGGTCCTGTTAAAAGTACTGATAGCTCATGATTTAGATCTTTTCGAAAGAAAAAAGATCAGAATTGTGCTTTTGAAGAGTTCTTTACTGCTCCTTTAGAGAAAACGGAAGCAAAATGATGTGTTTTCAGGAACAAGCCATCCGGATTTGTAATGAAAGCTGAATTAGCGAGAATAATACATAATGTCGATTATGTTAATGTGATGACATATGATTACAGTTCTGATCGGTGAGCGTGAAATGGTTTGATTTAAAAACAGCATCTATGATTTTCTAATCATAAAAAAACTATTGTTTAACTCCCCACGAAATTGAAGGAAATATCTGAAGCGAAATATGTTGGACTTTTAGATGATGAGATTATCTCAAGTTCGAATTATAAGTTCATAGTCTTTTGGAGTATTTTTCTTTTCATTTTGCATTTAATCACATGATTCTCTATTTTCTTATATGTCGTAAGCTGCTGAACCCTTGATATTTAAAAGGTTTAGTTTTTACAGAACCTATTTGTTATTTTTTTGTTGCTGCTTTCTGGCAGATGTAACAAATCTCTTACTCATTTTGCCTTAAATTATTGTTGCTAATCGTATCGTTTTAAAGTTTTGCTTCTTTTTTTATGTTTCAAAATATTGAAAATCAATTTTCAAGGAATATGTTAGACTTAATGTTTCAGTTTTGTTGGAATATCACCATTTGAATGGATTCAGCGCAATTTTGAATATATTTTATCTGAATCATCTATTAATCCGTCCAGACTTCTTATGGGGCTTAATTTTTATGGCTATGCTTCGCAACAGAACACAATGAAAGCTGTTGTTGGCAGAGAGTGAGTTTTGAAGATTTTAGTTTAGTTCGATTAAGCTTCAAATTTCTATAGCTATGCTTCTCAACTTGAAAAGCTTTTGAAAACTGCTTTAACGGACAGTTTTTTTTAAAACCAAACTGAGTTTCGATGCTAATGTTTTTTTCATAGCTTGCCACCAAAATGGTTATTTTGAAATACTTTTCGAAGATTGCTAGTAGTATAAAAAGTGGCGGACATATTCAATTATATTTCAGCTTTATCAAATATATAACAGCACGACCAGAAGCGTTGTTTTGGAATTTCATAACGAAGGAACATTTCCTGAAAACAAAGTACTGTTTGTTTGTTCTTTGATAACATTTAAGATATGCCCTTACTTTAGTTTTGAATTTATAGAACAGTAGAAGAGTTTTCGCCTGTGATTGCTGGAAATTTTCTGAAATTTTTAACAGTTCCAAATAAATTTTCTTTCACAACAATTTCAACTCACGAATGTTGGTTGATAATATAGTATTGTAAATCCCATATTAAAGCTATTCTTTCGAGGTTCAGCATCCAATCAATGTAGTAAAATGTTCTGTAGGAATCTTAGCACTGTTCAAGAATGATATTTGCACAGAGACTTTCTTTCATGGAAGAAAGGTGATTTACTTTATTTAAACCATTAAAAACAGTGAAGACAATGGTGAAAAACTTTAGGATTGATGCAGTTGCTTTATTCATTTTCTTAAATAAAGTGATTTAATTAAATTGTATAGTTACTGTTCAGATAGGAATATTAGTCTATAGATTGCTCTGCTTTCAGAGACAAAGATTTTTGCGTTTATCCAACAGTGGCATCTTTGCAAATCAGGCTTGATCTAGCCAGTCACTTTAATGTCGGGGTGGGTATTTGGGAGCTCGGACAGGGCCTCAATTATTTCACATGCTTACTTTAATAATTATATTTGATATTTATTGTACTCATCTCTTTATTTCTAATTGAATTGTATAACATATTTTTGATTATCGTTGTAAACTGGGAAGGAGATAATGTTCGGGATTTTCCTTTCCTTCATGTCGCAGAAATTACGCATTACTGGACTTTTATTACGGTGAAAAATACCCAATTGGTCGGACTGAAAAATTGGTGAGGTATGTTTCAGTCCAAATGTGGAAGAAATGGAAGAAGAACGGGAATTTCATGAATCAAGGAGATATGCTATTTTCCCATCAACTGAAAATTTTCAATTTTTGGGCCCTATTTTTTATTCAGATTCCCAAGCCGTGTCATTTCATAATTTTTATCTTCATCGGGATCAATAGTAATAATACCACTCTCATTTTTGTTATCCAAACTCTTATTTCTCTAGCTGCCAGCAGTATTATTGTTATGGCCAGATATGCGTATGTAAAATGAAACAATAATACTGTAAGTTTGTTTCATCATTGTTTCACGTGAAATTTTATGCATACAGTTATGCGCGACATACAAGTTCATCTGATTATTATGATCATTATTAGTGCTCTATTGTAATAAGCATGCAATATATCTGTATGATATTTAAAGCGTTTGTTATCTACATATACTATATATCTGTTATCATTTTGATTAATATGACAATATCACTCATAGAGTATTTTCCATGAATTTAGATTGTAATAGTAAAGTATCGAAATGTATTGCAATAGTTAGAGAATCACTCATGCTAAAAAGAGTACACTCAGTCTTTTTCTATTTACAAATGCTCAATTAAATAGCGGCCCTATGTTAAAAAGAATAATCTTACTTTGTATTACCTATAGGGAAAAGACAGTAAGCTTAAGCATATTTCGTTTCTCTGTTCAGTATATATATATTAAAAATGAAAAATTGAAAAAAATATTCTTTATCCACATCTTTGTCATTTCTATATTCTTATCAACATCTTGTAAACTGGTAATGAGAGTTTAAAATGAAAGTGAATTTTGATCAGAGATCATCATAATTGCTTAAGGAAGTAGAGAAGAGAGCAAATATGCGGATATTGATATTTTTATTTCCTAATTTTTAATAGATCTCATATAAAGCGCTGTAAGGTTTTTCCGTCTTTCTCTTTTTGTATAGGAAAGTGATTGAGACCAGAGACTATGGCTAGCAGCTTGCTAATATGAAAAGCATTTTAGAGATCGCTGTTATTTTGTAATTGTATCATTTATTCTTTTTGACCGCCGAGGAATTTTTATTTCAGTCAGCTTTTCTTTTTGAGAAGAAACATACTGTAAAAGAAAGAAATAGAATATTGTTGCTGCTTGATTACTTTTGTATTTTCTGTTCCGAATTCTGGAATTCACCGATTTCTAACAATTATTATTATGTGTTATTATTATTGTTATTATGATGGTATTTTTGCGATATGTTGATACGACGGATCTATCTCGATTAACATCAAAATATTAGTGAATTTCATATTTCATGTTAATTTAGTCATAGAATAATAGACAAGCATATGCATATATGTATGTATAAGGAGAGAGAAAGGAAATACATTCAGGGAAGGGTGATTAAAGAGGAATGAAGGTATGAAAATTTGTTTTATCAAGATTCTGAAATTATCATGAGTGATGTGAAGTTATATACAGAAATTTATATAATTTCGGTTAGCAATTGCGTTCATTATGGTATTATCATCTTCTTTTGTAGAGAGAGAGTGATTGGGAATGTGAAACCTGAGGGCTGTTTGTTTTATTTTCCTAGAAAGACTAGCTGCTACCTTGTTGGTTAATGATTCATTTCAGAAATTCTTCTTCCAACAGCCCTTGATTCAAATCGCATACATTTGGGAAATATCGGTGAGTAGCGTGAAAAAGTTCAATTTCATTTATGGATCCCTAAAGTACAGCGAAGATTGAATTCCATACAACAACACATATACACATACACACACACACACACACAAACATACACCAACAAACTCATAAATATGGCAAAAAGAAAAATGATTTTTATCATATTGTGCTTCAGCTGACGAATTAATTTGTAGCATTGCTTCGGGATTCACAAAAAAAAGATTAATTTCAAAATATTATCAACCTTTTGCTTGCTTTAACTAATCTATATCTAAGAAATTTTAAAAGTAGAGGTTAGCGGAAGGAGTGCAAGTTTTTTTAAATGTATCGACTTCCTGATATCGTTTTATTTTGTATACCTAAAGTATTTCAAAATCTATTTTGAATTCAGACAGCTATCATACATCAGTTGTAAATGCAATAGGTATCCATAATATCGCACTAAAGTAGGGATGGGTGATAATACTTGAAATATTTATGAGGTCATCCATAAGATTCTAGTTAAATACGATGAGTAAGGGATGAGGTCGTGCTAAGTATAAAACATTCCTGACATTGTTTTTATCAACTAAACAATGGTAGATATTCTTCAGTAAATAATGGAAGAGTATAAATGAAGAGAACAGAATTTAGAAACTAATCACCACCAGCACCCGAAAGAAGTGTAATTCATAAATTTAATTGGGAATAAATTAGTTTACCATAATCGTGTTTAATAGAAGCAAGGTGGGACATACTCTCGTAATCCGAAATCGATCACCGGTCTAAAGATAAAAGATGATGTATTGTACTGTTACATACTATCTAACGATAAAATAGATCGATGTTTTTAAATCATCAGGCAAAGAAAGATAATTATTTAGTATATATGATATACTTACATCATATAGTTAGTTACACATAGTAAAATGGAATTATAATTCGTTTTCTAATTTTTCATTCGAAATGTAAAATCAAGATTTGAAACTTTCATTGTATTAAGAAGTATAATTTGGTCGATTTTCAGTAATGCTTATCAATTGCTTAGCAAAGAGTAGCAAAAGTGAACGTAAAAAGCTAATTAACAGGATTATTATTTGGATTTAGTGGGTTGGAAAATGTTGATAAATGGCGGTGCTGGTTGCTATTGTTGACGATGATTGAGGAGAAAATCGAATTTTAGCTTAGATCTTAAAACGAAAGCAATCTGCTTTTATTAGAGTAAAAGGGATTGCGGAAATTTCCTATCACTTCATCCATCCCCATCCACAAAATCGTCATCAATAACAAAAGCTAGATAGTTTAAATTTGGTTACGGTAAGGAGAAGTAAACCCAAGAATATGTTATAGTCCTTAGGCTTACCCTTTAGCTAATTAAGTCGTGAGCTAGATTTCCGGAGGCAGCTTATATAAATAGATTTCATTTCATCATCTAGTCTGTATGTTATTAACGTTTCCTTCATTTCTCATATAAAGAGTTCAATTCCATCAATAGCATTTTTCATTTATCAATTAAATCGATCGAATAAAAAAAATTCATTTAATCAAAAAAGACATACAAACTTTCATTTAAAATATTCATCTTCCTTTTTCCTTTTTTTCAAAGCTAAAAATGAACGAACAGAATCTCGAAAAGGCTACAACTATAAAGCTATTCTTTCGTTTCTTTAGCCTTAACTTTCAATCTTTTGGCATAAATGTAAAATCGTTTATATTCTCTCAATTGAGAAAAGCAATCTAACAAAGCTTTTCTCCTTCTTCTTCTTCTTCTTTAGCGCATTTAGGCATACATACATATGTATCGTAGCTCAATGATATGCAGATTTAATCCTTAAGCTTTTTTTTCCAAAGACAAGCAAAGTTTTTCAAAACATTTGAGACACAAACTTATACAGCTATAATTATCGTCATTGTTTTTATTTTCCTTCATAGAATGATATGAATGATATTTCTCTGTTTTTTGAGCATTTTTCTTGATTATTTTTAAATTACAATTTATGCTAT
>UPTC01002036.1:0-10989 GCA_900537255.1 Acanthocheilonema viteae | reverse complement strand
CAGAAAGCAATATTCAAAGGAGGAGATAACCATTCAACACTATGTATGATTTTTGTAGATGTCGTACTCTCATTCAAATCCCAAATTAATACATAACCTTTAATGTTTTTCATTACAATTTTTTAACTGATCTGTTCATCAATTCATGTAAATTAAAATTAAAGTAAAAGTTTTTATTTACTAAGAACATTGAATGAAGATTTTCTTCAGAAATATTCAGCTGAAGGCTACTCTCTATAATAAAATCATTTCATGGTATATAATTTTCGCATAGCTTTAATTTCTTCAATTTTGCCATCATTCACTTATCTTACTCTATCAAATCTAAAAAGTTGTTCTAGAGGGTAAAGTAAAAAGTGTATTGTAGGAGTGTACCTGATGCAGATACAGCTGCCAATTTGCTAGAACCACCTTTTTCACTCCATGCAATTGAAATAGTTGGTGCATTATTACAACATTCTGGACAGAAAAGAACCAAATCAGGTTCGGAGCAACGGTACACCAGTTGGTCATTATCACTGGTTGAAGGGATCGGCATGTCATTACGTATTCTAAAATTTAATAATTAAATCTATATTTCGTAGCCAGATATATCCATAATTAATTCCTTGAAGTTTGTTTTTTCTCTCACCCTCTAAATATACCAGATATAATAAATAATCTGTATCTGTAATTCCTGAATTAAAATTATTATATTACTTACAGAATTAAGCTTACTGCCTGCGATCTATGTTTTGTTGTTACTGATAACATTTTCCTCAGTTTCCTTGTCCCCAAAAGTACTGTACTTAGCTTAAATGAAAATTTTTATGACTCGAACAAAAACTGAATAAAAATTGGAATTAAAATCAAGCAAACTCGAATGAAAATCACACCAAATTCCTCAAATTTCATCTCCATTAACGTAAGAAACAGCTATGATAACAGTGAAGAAGCAAATTTACTAACCCATAAAGTGAAATTGGACCATTTATACCACCGACTGCAAGAATACCAACAAAATTTGACAATTTGCTATCTTGTTTAACAGAATTTCGTAACGATGGACACCAAGCTGTACAAAGTATCGTGCTGTAGTTCACTTCCAGAAGAAACCACAAAGATGCAGAGATCCTAAAAAAGTTAAAGTTTGAATTAGATAAAATTTTCCGACTATCAACTATTTTCTTAGTAAATTACAATGATGCAATATACCTTTCCGGTTTATTGTCATAGATCCAGAATTGAATATAATCATTATGACAACTTTTCCGATTTTTTAAAACTAAATATTCTTCATCAGCAAAAACCGTGACAGCTACACATTCACGACCTGAATTTTTTTTTAAAAATTTAGAATATATATAGAAAACCATAAAGCAATAGTAAAAAGTTCCATTAAAGACGAAATCTATATGCACAGTAAAGCTAACAGCAGTCCAATGCTTTTGGATATTCCGTATACGCAAGCCTTGTTTTATTTCTATCAATTGTTTTGCATTACTTATTTTCTTCCATCAAATTCAATTAAAATCAAATTGAACTCCAAGCAGTATTCAGTTGTTAATGCCGCGAAATAGAAAATTCATAAAACAATAAATTTCCACTGTCAAAACAACCAACCATCTTCAAGTTTTCGTGGACAGCTTTCAATTGTTGATATTGGTCCTCCGCAATATGCTACACAACCAATTTCGTGTATATCATTTTCAGCTAACGTAAAATGTCTGAAATTAGTTATATGCAAATAAATTTTGGAAGGAAAATGAAATCTCAGTTATAAAGGAAAGTAGAAAAAAGTTACGGTTGCTAAATTTGTCTTTAACTTTTTCGTTGAAAACAAGGAACAAAAATCTTGTTAATACTTTCAAACAAATGATACAATAGTAAAAAGTAAAATCAGGCTATCAGCGCTTCAAACTAAACCATACTTCGTCATACAAAACTTAAGAAATTCATAAATCTAGAGGGGAGGAAGGAAGAGGAAGAGAGAGAGGAAAGGTTAAAATTATCAAAATATCAGGATTAACTGAACATTAAATCAGTGCGCTTTCCGAATCAAAGAAAACGTATGTAGACACGACTAACCATTTAATCATAAACTTTAATCACAAAAAAAAGTTTGGATAGTCAGCACAAAAATCAGTTAAATTCGAAATTACTCATCATTAACTTACACTTTTCTCGTCTTGCAATGTAAAGGTTTGGGTACAAAAACTGGCAATCTTTCCTTGATCTGATCTTTTTCAACATCTTTTGCACTTCCACTTCGACTTTCATCCGATGATGCCGGTTGCCATTCCTTGCTTCTGCCAGAAGGAAGTATTACGGGAATGGAGCACTTATCGAGCATGATATTCAGATTTTCACTACAATTTTAAAGGAACGTGAAGAATTCAAAATTTGAAAGTTTCCTATTCAAAATATTAAAATAAAACGAAAGTATAAAATCAAAAAGATGATAAACCTGAAATCACAAGGTGTAATACGTTTAAAATTATTTGGACGACGTTCAAATTGGACAAGCACATCACATGGAGATTCCTTTTCTCTTTGTATCCGAAGCAACTCGTTAGCTCGATCAATCGTTTCTTGATATTGCATTAATTCATGTGGTGTTGGAGCATTTGCTGAAAATTTGTGATAATTTATCATAAAAATTAATCATCAACTAAACAGATCATTTCCTGACGTTAATTAATTTTAAGAAATAATCTGCTTTCAAGAGAAAAAGATTAAACAAATACGACAAAGTACTGTGATTCGACATAAAACTTCTGTGAGGACACAAAACATTTACTAAAAAGAAATAAAATAGGAAGTTGAAAGTAATTTAAATTTGAAAGGACAAATTCTAGCACTAGCAGATCTAACAACGTTAATCGATGATAACTGAACAACGATTTCGAAAGAATACTTAATTGAGTTGAACTATTGATTTTCAGTTATCAAATTCGAATATTCAACATTCTAATTTAAAATCTGAAGAATTTACTCCACAGAATAAAATTTCAATATTTGTCATTAACTAACTGAAAAAAAGTAGATTCCGGAAAGACTTAAAGAACAGTTTTCATTTCAAATAAAGACTGTAATACAGACAACAGTTAAGTAATTTTACAGTTAAAAAAATTACTCGAATTTGACGTACCTTCAAGATTTGCGCTTTTAAATTTAAACCGTTTAACTCCATCAGCTATTTTAATGCGTGAACTTTTCTCCGGCAAATATCCCTGTGCTATTGACGCCACTTTCTGTTTACCAGATTTCCTATTCTGCAAATGGATTGGAGAAGGACGTGAACAAGTGGAAAGAAGCCTCGAAGCTCTTTTTAAATGCTAATCAACTCTTGAGATAAGAGGGTTAAGTCTGAAATCTTATAATTCTCTTCTGCAAGATGGAGCTCATTAACAAGAATATTACTTAAACATTTAGCAATATCCCTTTTTTAGCTATTATCACAAAATTGGCGGATTTTCAGCAAGAAGCTAATTTTGGCAGGAATGAATCTTCTATCTGAGGTAATTAAAAGAACAAGCTAAAAGAAGCTTATGTAAATTATTTTTCATAAATATACTTTTCCAAATTTCCTTGAAATATCCATATCCAATTCATCAATTTCTGAATTTCCAGAGTATGATTCATCGTCCGATCTAAAAATCTTCAGTGCAGTCTAATACTAATGATGACTGCTTACAAAAATGAAAAACTTCTGATTAACCCTTCAGAGATAGAAATTTTAGCAACCTTTCTCCTTTCGCTCTTGTTTTTCGATTTGCACACAAGGCCAAATGCTCACGACCATCTGCTACAGTGGCTGTAACTCCGCATTTCCAACATTTCCAAGGCAACTGATCCTACAAAGCTAACAAAATTCAAAAATTCCATCAATTTCCATAAGATTTTCGCACTCTCCTTTCCTTCGCGTGGAATTAGTTTTTTCTCTGACAAATCGTTTAAATTTAGATTTTTTTTGAACAAACAAATGTTCTTGTGATACATTTTAGATCAATACAATCTTCTGCACTTATCTTTAAATCACAAAAATCTTTAAAACATTTATGCATTTGAAATTACTTTCCATAATTTTAAAAATTACCCTGTCCTGACCACATCTCTCAAGATGATATGACAGTGCATAGCGATGCCCATATTTTTGTGCACAGTTCAATGTATCGACATTCAAACACGGCAAAACTTCCAATGCATTCATTGAAACCCGTAATATTTTCGCTTTAGTGACTTTATCAAGCACTCGAAACGCATCAGCCTTACCCTATCAGCAAAAAATATTATAATATTCAATAATAATATGAACTTTTAGATAATGAATAAAAGCTTATTTTTCCAAAACATCTAAATAAATTACAATTTGTATAGCATCTCAAAATTTTAAATGAATTGTGCCTAAAATAATTATATTATCCTTTATTTTAAAGTAGAGTCAAAAGACTTACTATATATTTGAAATATTCCGGTAATTTCAGACACCTATCTACGTGATTAATAATATCCTCCACAGTCTTCAAAGCTTTTGTACATTTTTCATTCAGACATTTCACTGTGCCGTCTGTGCTTTCCGCAAATGCTCGCAGTGCAAGTTCTTGCTTTTCTTTTTTTGATAATACTGCCCAACTGGTTGTATGACCCTGAAAATTACAGTTTTAAATTAGTCACAACTCTTGAATTTAAATCAATTTTGAAGTGCGTAATTTAAAAAATTTCCTAATGAATTTAAATTTAATTTATTTATCCATTACTAATTCTATTGTATTATTATATCAAACTTGTGCACATATCTGTGTTACACTGGATCAGGTCTTTTATCTCCCAGTGGGAAAGATAAAGGCCTAGTTCCCAGAAAAACTTGCAATATTTAAAAGTAGCTAAGTTATTGCAAACTTAGTAACGAATGAATAAATAAATAAGTGAAGAATTAAATACTCGAACAAAGACTACCAGTAAAAACAATCTTCAGTCTACCTATCAAAATGTTCCATCCTACTATGTATATAATCAAATTATGTCTTCACTTACCCGATAAGCTGCATATTCGGCATATTTCTCCGGAGGGCGTCTTCGGATTCGTTTCTGAAATCAATATTACTGCAATTACGTTCAAATCATCCAAAAATTAATTATACTTTGTATTTCCGTTTGTTCCCCTTTCTTACTTCTTTTTTCAATACATATCCTTAAGTCCTTAGAATGATTATTTAGAAAAAAAGTAGTAGAAACTTTTCCTCTTTCCTCTCCTACATTATTCATTTCCATCGTCTAAAATGAAATTCAAATTTATTTGAAGACTGTATTCATTAAAAAAATCACATTGAAAAGTTTTGAGGACTGAACAGTAGCAAGATTTTCCGCTTCATCGGATTTGCTGCCGCCTAAATTATCATCTTTTTCATCTTCGGAGTTAACCATAGTAATCGAAAGGTTCTGGAAAATAAATTAATAATCCTGAAGAAGCTAACGAAGATTAAATTTGACACAAATTTAAAAAGTGTCTGTTAGTGATATTTATAATATTCTAGAAAAAGTAGCTTTGACTTCCGAAAAGCTCTGGAAAATGTACCATAAGATTTCGATCATACTTCTAGACCAGATAAGGATTAGCTCAAACCTAATTTCTGACAAGTTCCAAGAACTGTCAAAATTTGCATTCACTCCCCCCAAAAAAAATGGTGTGGTGTGCAAATGCAAAATGTTGATCTAGACTTCGAAGAATATTCTATTTTTTTCAAATATTTCAAAAATAAATCGATGAAGCAAGAGATAATAAATCTATTAGCACAACCTGCTCTTCCTGTTCTTCTTTGTTTCTGTCACTTTTTCGGACAGATCTCTTACTGGCTTTCCTTGGTCCAATATTATCATTATTATTTCTTTTATTCGACGCTGCCTTTGAATTGCCGCCTCTATTTCTCTTTAAATTCCTTAAATTCTTCTTCATCTGCAAAAAAAAATTGTAAACAGAATATTTAAAAAGAAAAGTATTGGTGAATGGAACGAAAAACTACTGTGCTTTGAAAAGATAACATAGAATTTACCTAGAAAAATTAAGTATGAACATATATTGATCATTGCAATGCAATCAGTTACATTTTGCATAAAAATTTTAATCAAATTTTTTTCTTATTCACAAAATATTGCATTAGCATTAACTTTGTCAATATTAATGTTAACTCAAATAAAATAAAATAATGAAATACACTTTTTTCTCATAGGATAATCTAAATTCAACATATATTTTCTCACAGTTATCATCATAAGTGAGTTAAAATAAAATAATTGAAAAAAGTAACAGAAAGAAAAAACAAAGTTATGCAATTTACAAAAGAAATTTACAATCAGAGCACGAGTAATAGACCTTTGACCTTTAGCTAATCAATAACGACTCATAACTTGGGTTCATTTAATTTAACACTGAGCCAAAAAAAGCGAAGAATTCAATAATAACAACCAGTGAACCATCAATGAAAAGCAAAATTACTACATCAGCAAACGATTCAAGAATAAATACCACACAGGGAAGTTGGCAAAAGAATCAAGAACAATATACCCCGGAATCGATCTTCAATCTTATTTACCGACGTGCAATAGCTACAGTATGTTAGAAAGAGTTCTAAGTATCACTGTGTAAGAAAAAGCTCAATAGTGAATGAATGAAATTAATAGCAATAGCATAGCATTCATTAATTTTACTTGATTTTCCCACTACTCTCTATTCACCATTGTTCTTTTATTACCGATATTCAGTTTTTAAATTAAAATTTTTGAAAGTATACTACAAGTGAAATTTTTTGAATTGTTATCAAAATTGCATTAATTTTTGATGATAGTTGAGAAAAAAATTTTTAAAATAATACCTTTTTGGAATTTTCATTATTTTCCGCAAAGGAATGTAAGAAAAAGAAAGTGAAAATTTCGCTAATTTTATTTAGTTGAATTGAAAGTTAAATTTTTGTTTATCATTTTTTTAAAACAAATAATTGCTAAAGTTGTTATTTAAATAAATGTAAGTTATATTTAACATTACATATCCAACACAGTCGATTTAGGTTATATAGGAGTATATGGCCCCTACAATAATAAAAGGATGAATTAGGTCAACGAAGGACGCATCTCTTCACCCGATGAAAATTTGTCCGCTCCGGTGATACCGCAAAAATGCTTCTTCACATTTTCGTTATTCTGCTTCTATGTTTCCTTGAATCTTCTTATACAGGTAAATGATTACTAAATGAATTATCTTGCTATTCAAGTACTAAATTAATGAAATACATATAAAATAGCATTGATTCTTTTCTTGGCTCATTCGCTTTGTGTAATCTTTAACCTGCAATTATGGTAGCAGATCAAAACTTATCGATGATAATTAAACCAAAGAGGGAATGATGCTATGATATATGTTGGCTAATTTATGATTCAGCTAAATGATTCATATCACTGAGAAGAAAACAAAAAAGCAAACAAATAAAATTAAATAAAAATTTGATAGGAACATTGAAAAATTATCCAAATATTCCTAAAACTTTAATTATATTGTCACAAAAATCAACAAAATAAGTAATGAATATAAAAAGATTAAATTAATTGAAGCTTTTATTAAGAATGTACAATTATTCCTGCTCGTATATTATTTTTCGGAAATCGTTCACACATCAGTTTATTATATTTGGTAGTTTCATTATCATCAAATGTGATCAGCACTGAATGATAAATATAATTGAAAAAATTAGATAACATATAGAATTTAATGCATTTGTTCACTCAAAACTAACTGGCTAAATTATCATAATTAGTAAAAATTGCTAGCAACATAAAATTTTAAACTTAAAATTTACACTAGCATACTTAAAAATATTTATTAATGAAAAGAACTATAAATAATTGCTATAAATTTTCTGACATAAATATTTCAGCTAAATATCTTGGTGGTATACCGGTACCTGGTCGTTCGGTACCACCTATGCGAATTTTTGAACTTTACGCTAAATCTTGCACACCAAATGATCGAACATCAGCGATTACTGAACAACTGAGCAATGTTAATTGATTATGCAATTTTTTTCATTTCATCATTCTGTTTAATTTAACAATTTCAATAATTTTTTAAAAACATTATTAAAACATTACTTTCTTTCCAATTATTCGTCAAAAAAATATAAATAATGTGACGATTTCAGTCTTTTTTTGATAACATAATTTCCTTTTTTGAAGTTATTACGAAGTTTGGATGCAAACGATATTGCAAATAATTTATATAATTCATTATACATGGCCGTCGGTGATATTAATGTTACAAAATTGATGGGTAAATGGTTTGTGGTAAGTAAATTTGAGTAGCTTTTATTCCAAAGAATATTCTTCAATTTCAATGTTATTCTTTTTTCTTATTTTTAAAAAAATTTTAATTTATAGGTGGTTGATACACCAAGCATTCATCATGAATATTGTCCAATATTTTATTGTAAGTTTTACTTCTCTTTTTTTTGGTCTAATTGATTTGAATTAAAATTTTTCAAAAATTTGTGTTTTGCTTTTTTTCATTTGTAATTCAGTTGAATTATTGGATAAAACCCCTTATACGGCAATATTTACGGTGCGGCAATATTCGCGAAATACGGAAAAGATTAAGATTTTGGAAGGATATGGAAGAAAGATGGGAACAGATCCAGCAGAATTACTCATTAATATTGGCCATCCGGCTGATCCATGTCCATGTAAGTAAAGTTTACAGTTCATGTTAAAACGTTATTAAGAATTTTGAATGAACGTAAATATTAAATATTAACAAGCAGATGGAATAACAATTTTCGAACAAACGAATGCTAACCAAAAATTCTTTTGATGTTAAGCGTATGTTGAAGTAACTATGTTAATGTTTTCCATTTAATTATACGCTAGCGGAAATATCCTCTGTGCAAGCACAAATATCCCTAGCATAGTATAAATGCCATTGATGTATGAGTTATCATAGTGCTATGTATCCTTAAAGAGTATAAGAAAAAGATGATGAAATTATCAGTTACATTGATGAAATATTTGACGTATGCCAAGTTCACGTTAAATACGAATGCCCTTCCTATAGACGCAGGAAACGATGATTTTTTATTAATTTTAAAAAAATTATTTATTTATGACTATATGCACAAATTCAATGAAATTTGAAAACTGTACTTATTTATTTTATTGAATATAAAAACTGGATTGATTTAAAATTACATGCACATTTAATACTTCCGTAATTTTCCAAACTGTCGGATCAATTCTTTCGTATCGTAATAATTTTTCAGATTCAATAGCACGTAGTGGACCAATTAATGTTAACGAACAATATGATTATATCATTCTAATTCAACCACTGAAATATCCAATTATGGTCCTCGCACGTGATCCGGTTGATTTTGATAACAAATATAAAGAAGAGGTAATAAATGATAATCACGCATTAGATGATTAATTAATGCGAATAGTGATTGTGACCAGTAATAAATATTACTGTTATAAAAAGAAATTAAATAAAAGTTAAATTAAAATAAAATGAGAAAGAAATTCGATGAAATGAATTTATCAGGTATGTTCTAAAAAAATTTTATAAATTGTATTTTTTTTTATTTCGTCTCTTGATTTTAATTAATTTATAATCTATATGGATCACACTGCAAATTAAAACTTTTCTAAAAACATTATTGAAATATTATTTATTTTTCAAAACAAATTTTTCTTTCGTTAATTTTAAAAAATTTTAGGTCAAAATTTTCTTGGAAAATCAACATTTTTGGCATTCTGCGTTTTCACTCAAAAATACTACCCTTTTTCTTAACACAACGGATTGCTTTCGGACAAATCAGTATAATCTCGGATTTGATTCATAATTAACACTACTGTAAATGTAATGGCATGATTTTATCACTTTGAATAAATATTATTACTTTTATATATTTAATGTTAGGAATGCAGAAAACAAAAGAAATTTTTGCTAATTTTAATATGTTTAGTGTGCAGATCTTAATTAACAAATTATTTTCTTTTTCTGACAATTTTAACATTTGTTTGATAAAAATTTTTTCAAAGCTAAAGTATAAATTTTTGTACAGCACTACGAAATGTCCAATTATTCAATAAAATTCTCATAGTGAAATAGAAAAGGAAATAGTTATTTTACTATAAATGAAAACAGTATAAATTTTTGCTGAAATAAATTAATAAGGATGAAAAAGTAAAATACAATAAGAATTTTTGTTTTATGGCATAGAAATAGGAAGAAAGAAAATTGCTAGATTTACAAAGCAATAATTTTAGCAAACATTTTAAAAATTCAAAATTGCACCTACCAATTTAACACCTGATTTATTCTAATAAAAAGTTGAACAAATTCATATAAAATATTCATCTATTCAACTTTCCAAGTATTAAACTTTCAGACACCACTTTCATTGGTTACGTATAAATTTTTAGTCCCAAAATTAAAGGAATGAATTTCACGGAATATTTTTCCTTGAAATTTTTTGGTGCCTATTGAAAAGATTTTCATATCAGTGAAAAAGAGATAGGTGAATAAAAAAGGAAATAAAATAAAAGCAGATGTCAATTTTTTATTTTGGCCATTAAAGATCCAAGTAAATGTTAACTTCTCAACATAGTCATAAAATTCCTTTTTTTATTTTAATCGATGATCACAATTAAAAAATCATCAATTTAAAATTTTTGAAAGCCATGGCTGAAATTACAGTTAATCGAGAGCAGATTGACAATAAATAATGACTAACGGATGACAAGAAACTTTGTGTTCCAGACGTTTCAAACATCTTTGTGTTTGTCAGAAATTCAATCAGTAAAGTCATTGCATCTTTGATGTAAACGCAGAAATCGTTAATTACCCATTTTTAAAAAATCAAAGGAACTAAATTTTTTGTTTTATCTTGGCTGCTTTCTCTCTACAGCTAATTAACTTCAAATTCAGTTGCTTCATTTTAAAAAATTTCAAAAATATAACTAATT